>JAHWFP010266914.1:0-11179 GCA_023313725.1 Lithobius niger | reverse complement strand
TTACGCAATCATGGTCTCTTTGGCTCGGGGAATTGAACTTACATCCCTGACAGGGGAGCCGTATATCTTCTGTGTTTTCGCTGCATTTCGGTTCATTTACAGCCATTGTTGGCAATGTTACCGCAGGTGTAGGTGTCAACTCGCCTATTCTCTGCGTCCAGCAAGCAACAGTCTGCGATATATGAGGGAGCATGTATTTCATGCTAAGTATATCAAATTCAGCTACTGATTAGTCTGCACTTTTTTTAGGATCAGCACATTGTCGGCCACGGATTCGATCCCTGATTTAACCGATATACTCGAGTTAGGCTGACGCCAGTAGAGTTGCGCTATTATCCCTAGCCACTCTGTTGGATCTAATACCCCGCTGTCATTTTCTCCGTGTTTTCCAATAGCTATTTTCACTACGTTTAACGTCGGAACTATTCGTATGAAATTTAACCCGGTAAGTGGGAAGCAATCGCAATATGGAATGGTTTAGTATGCCATGAGACTGTGAGGGAGAGACAAAAATGAAAAAAAAAAAGGACATTACTTATTTTTTTTTTCACTCCAACCACATTTCGGTTTGGGATGTGGGGGATTCGATCTGAACTGTGGGGGGCTCGATCTCTTTCAGTTTTTTGTCCAAAAGCATAGTGATATCAGTGACGTAGCCTATCAAGCCTGCAAACTGACGATAGTTTAGAACAACGTACTTTTTGCTGTATTTTTCAAGTATGAATTTAGCCTGATAGACTGAGCCAGATTGTGACACTATCACTTTTAGGCCGGCTCCATAGTTCCGGCCGGTCATAATTTGCTGCTGTAAGTTGCGCTCGCTCACGATCTGATTGTAAATGCCGTGATCCTTAACAAATTCCCGCCATTCGGCGACAGTAAACGAGACCCCACGGCGTCCTGGCAAGATCCCTACTCCTGGGGTTATGAACTCCCGTACATGTACGTACGCACGTCCCTGAAAATCCGTCACTTGTACGTATATTTCACCCCCTATGAAGTAGGTGTTTTTGGCTTCAATGACTCTATCTACTGAAGCTGATGATGTTGCCATTTTTTTTTTTTTTTGTTCACTATGTATATGAAAAGAAATAAAAAAGGACATAGCCTTCCTTTAGGTTTTTTTTTTTGCCCTATTCCGCAAAATGATATAAAGGAACCATTTAGGCCTACCTGTTCCTCTCTGCTTGCACTGCTCTGGTGTACTGCTCCGTGGCCTTTCGGATTGTTGGATATCTGTAAACATAAATGTAAAGAAGCCCGTTAGCAACCGGCCAAGTCCTCGCACTCTTATTTTTTTTTTTTCAATATTAACGTAATGCCTCATTAAACAATGCTTACCTCTACAATTGCTGAGTTGTTGGTTCCAATTGCTGAGATCGGCGGGTTAGTGAATTCTTGGCTGGGGTGATGGTTTTATACTTGGCCAAATTGCATTGTTTCAGGTGGAATAGCTGCTCGACAAATCAGCCCTGGTTATTTTCCGTAAAGGTGTTACGGTACTCTATTTTGGTCATTTTTTCGATTGGTTAGTCTCGTAGTACCGTCGCTCATTGCACGGCTCGAATCATGTGACGACTTTCAACCAATTGCGAGGCGTGTACTACGTCACGATGTGGGCCGCCCATTTCGCTCGAGGCAGTGTTTTTTTTTTGGTGGTTAGCCCGTTATTTTGTCTTTTCGAGTTAAAGGGCAACGAAAGGTTTAACGTATAATAAGTCGGTTGTCTAGAGATCTAGGTCGCGAGACGTTAACTACGCGTCATTTTTTGACAGTACAGACAGCTTACATATAGCCCGTCACTTTTTGTTTTGACGAATTGATAGGGGGGAACGATTATTTTCTTTTTAGTTGAGGGGGTCCCACGCTCTCGACAACCGTTAATAGCCGATAAATGTTGTAACTACATTCCTACGCCCATAACAGTATTAACCTCACGACCTCTGGCCTATATACCGTTACGTTAATGGACAGAAATGCGTGACGGATTGGGTCTTTTTACAATAGTCATTCGTTCTTGTCATTTCGTCTAGGCCATTCAGAGGTCTGAAGGCCGTAGGGGGAGACCACCGTGTTGGGGGGCGGGATTGTTCGTATTATAGCCCGGAGCAATTTTAGACTTACCCGATTTTTGACGAGATTCTTACTTCATTATGTTCTGGGATAGCTGTTGCGGAACACAGCTCACTAACTATCAACTCTTGGATATTTTTTTTATCCTTCAGCGCGTCTCGTGAGTTGCGTGTTTTGTATACTAGGATAGTCTTGCTGCTCATTTTATTTTTAAATTGTCTCCTGTGGAGTTTACCTTGACTTTTATTTTAAAATTGGTTTTTCATTAGCCAAATACCTCCGACATCCTTCTCGTGCAGGAGATCGGTCTGTGGGCCTGCTATCCCGTGCCCCACTTACTCCCGTGAAAGTGCCGACCCACGGCCTCCTGGGCCAGCCGCCCGTGAACGCGACGAGGTGATTTTAGTTTTTCTTTCTTTTTTCTCTATTGTAGTTAGTCGCCGATATGCAACGGATCACCGTCTCGCGCGACTTGCCCTGTTTAAATGCTTCAAACGCAATACATCGTGCCCTACGGCAAAATCTAGTTGATGCTGGGGGCGCTTCCAGCTGAGCCTTTTCTACTTTTTTTTTTAGGGTGGGGATTCAACAGCCCAAAGAACGCGTTCCTAGTTATTACGTAGTTTCTACTCTGGGCTGAAGGCAACTGGGGGAAAACAATTATCGCGGGCGGGGGCGGCGCACGGATGCGGCAGAGATATGGGGCGGGTATCTAGCGTTCAATGGGGAAAATGTTGGTCCTAGGTGCACGTGGGCCGACCGATAGATCCAACTCTGGGCTGAAGTGTACTAGTCACCTGGAGGAAAACAGTTATCCCGGGCGGGCGACGCGCAGATGCGGCAGGGATATGAGGCGGGTATTTAGCGTTCAATGGGGGAAAAATGTTGATCCTAGGTGCACGTGGACCGACCAATAGACCCAACTTTGTGCTGAAGTGTACTAGTCACCTGGAGGAAACAGCTATCCCGGGCGGGCGACGCGTAGATGCGGCAGGGATATCGGGCGGGTATCTAACGTTCAAGGGAGGGAAAATGTTGATCCTAGGTGCACGTGGACCGACCAATAGACCCTAGATGCACGCTCCACCCCTCCCACGGATTTAAATGTGATACCCAAAAAGCATGGGGCTCTGTTAGGCTGTAACACTATACTAGACCCCCGGGTGATAAGAACTACTGTTGTTCACCTAATTTTTTTTTATGTTTTATGCACTCTCTGTTTTATGCTCCGTTTCAATTTCAAGACCTCGTGAATAGCAAGTTGAGTTGAGCAGACCCCATTTTGGTATTAGGATTAATGACCTTGGCAGTTTACTAGGAAATATGATTATTAAACATTCCTTTGTCAATTCCCCCCTGTCTAAACTAAGTGGCGTCCCTCTCTGAACTCAGTATCTGGGTCAGTCAAAGATTTAAAGCATAAGAAAGCTAACTTTTGTAAGTTTTTTAGGGATTTCCACTCTTGTCCAATCAGACGGCCAAACAGCCGTTGTTCTTGTTCGTCGTTGGCTAACTCATGGTGACTTCACGGCAAACAGCCATTGCGCATGGTTTAGTTCTGCCTCAATTAAACGGGTATTCTCAACTTATAGGCTAGTGTGGTCAAAACTTCGCAATCACCTGGGAACTGAAAGGGCAGAAAAACTTTTAAAAGTGTACAGGTCCTTCAGGGAAGAACCTAAGGAATGGCAGATTTTGAAACCTAAAACGAACGACTTACTTTGTACAACTTGTATAAGTTGGAAATAAAATATTTGTCCAAAAATTGATTACCGAAACACATTTTTCCAGTACTAACCTCCAAAATGAAAAAAAAAACCTCTTACTGGTTTAATACCGTTTTATTTTTCACTGTTTTTTTGTGTGTGAAAAAACCCAGTGGGTTTTATTGGGCTGGGGAAAATAACAACCTTCTTTTACACACGAAATGTTTTTGATGTAAAACAATATTTGGGGGGGGGGGGGAGATCATTCCCATTGATGGCCGAGAGTTTATTTTGTGACCAAAGTGACAAATCATCTATGACAGGAGGGTCACTACGATGCACACGGACATGCTTGAATGTTCAACACAGGTTGCACCACAGCATGGCAGCTTCCGCATTCAATTTCATCATCAACTGTATTAACGGTCAACTGTAAATTAATTACTTGCGCAGTTGCCAAGGCTGTATGTGACAACCTAAATAAACATTTCAATGCTCAATGACGCAAAGTAAAAAGCCAATATTTGGACTCATTACATAATCTGTCCATGTTAAAATGACGAAACGATGACTGCATATTTCACGCACATAAAGAACATAAAACACCTATGTCTCAACACCAGTAGAGATAGATATAACTGACCAAGACATTATTCACTGCAGCCTTACACGTATTCAACTAGCAAAATGGCGTGCGGTAATTGAGATAATTGGAGAACCCCACACTATAGACCAAGAGAGCAACGCGTTACTAATGCTTACTATAGAATGTTGAACAAGCCCGAGTCCAACCTAGCATTATTACAAGAATCCGTACATTTGTTGTCTATTAAGCAGAGGGGACAGTCTTAATCGAAACCAAGACCAAAACAATCATATGTACGAGATTACATTTAATCAATGCTTTCAAGTCCAATGCCTGTGATGCTGAAGATTCAATCACCAGGAAAAAAAATGCACTGCAGAGCACCAGTATCATAATGCTAAAACCCAAAAGGCTGCGCCTAAACAGAATAGCAGTCAACAGCATAATAAATACTTATATCAGCAGTGATCAAAACCAGGTGCTCGACAGTTAAATATTACGGAATCAGGCCCATTACCTGACAGTCTTGATGAATTGGTGTATACTGACTGAAATGGGTCAAATCAGCAACACTCAAAGACCAGAGATGGCGCTACACTACAAGACCAGAGATGGCGCTTATTCTTGGTGTATCATCTAAAGCCTATCCAGCGGCAAGACTATTATACCCTGGTTGGTGGTACCACGAGCCATATCACCTGTAGAGAAGACCAGTTATCAAATTCGAAAAGTTTCTGTCAAAATATGCTCGGCATCCAAAGAACAAGCATTACAGCGACTAAACGTGGAACCATAAGCGTTGAGACTAAGCACAGATCCTTAGATTATAAAATGTTTTATTCGCAGCAGACTCTGCCGCAAACCTTTTGTCAACCCCTAGTTTGGACAGACAGCGCATATTCATTCTTCAAGAGTCACATTCCAACACGGCTGCTCCCTGATAACTTGTGTGTGGGGACTGGTCCCATTTTGATGTTTTAACCTTTATCTATGGCATTGTTTGTGAACAAGGAACAAATCATAGCTCTGAAAATAAATTGTGTGGGATTTGAGAAGTTGAGTTCGTGCCTTTTCAGTGGGGACCTTTCAGTTCTTTACAAGGGAATCATAGTGTCATCTTTAGAAGAATTAAGAAAGTGTTGGGTGAAGGTCCGTTACTCTCACATAGCATCGTCTTCATAGCACAATTCTTCTCGCTACCTGAAAGGGAGGAATCATTATCAATTTCTCATTCAGTAGCAACTGTACCATTTACTACGAATTATTATTTTATCAATGAATTATTACCTCTCGCACGAAATCCAAAGATGAAAGAAGCGTCCTATGAAAATCTACCGAATGACACACCCACTTGGAATTTATGGCTTCAGCATTTGAGTCGCCCATTACGTAACGTAATGATAAAAATACAGAATGAATCACTTCTACAAGGAATCCACCTTTGGCAAATTTCCAAACGAACCCTGCCCAAATTATGTATCAGGCAAAAGTTAACGGTTATCTTTCCCGAAAGTAGCTCCTATTGGTTGCTCACGGATTACGCAGATTCGTCATGCTGAACTGAACGGTCTGATCACCTACCAACTTATGCCAATGCGAGATAACTCTTTTGATGACTGTTCTAGTCGAGTGTTTCCATTTTCCTTACCCACAAATCTGAAATTTTTGAATGCTTTGCAGGCTTTTATCATGCAACGAGAAAACAAGACGTCCCAAAAATTACCCACCCTGCGATGAACAATGGTTCGATCTGAAAATCGGATGAATTCGAAGTTTACTTAAGCTCAAGAGGTATTCAGACATTTCTATTCTGCTCCATGCAGCCTGCAGACAAATCCATTAATTTAAGGTTTTTTTCCCAAACCATTATAACGTAGACTACAACCCTACTACGGCAGTCACCTACCCGTGAAAATACGGCATTTTGCAATTGAAGTATCCTGTCATTCACACAATATTTTAACTACCAAACCACCGTATTCTTGTGACCAACAAAGACCTATCGGTCGTTGGGCTCTCACACGATACCCATCATCTGGTCTACACCGGCACACTTTTGGTTGTTTGTCCAAAAGTCCAAAACATTTTTCCAATTGTGCAACGACTTAACTTAAGCCTAATGCAAAAGGCTCCACATTTCTTGGTTATGGCACTAAGAATGGTGGTTTTCACTTCTGGATTTCATTCATGTAATAAACGTGACGTCCAATTTGAGATCGAATACAAGGAGGTCTCCTTGTGCCTTCATCGATGCCAGATCAGCCTTCAGCCATCCTTGACACTGATATTCATTACAATTCAACTAACAAAAATCATACCAGGACCACCAATTATTATTGTGGCTCCTCCACCTATCATTCCCCTCCAGTCATGAAACTTCATACAGGACATGGTCGCTCCCTGGGAAGATGAAGGCCGTATTAGAACAGCATCGTGCAATGGAATATATCAGGTACATTAGGAACAACAAGCCGATTTACTTCCTAAGACTGATTACATCTTGGATTCCGCTGAAGATGACGGTGACGAACCTGTACTTCTTTTACGCCACCTCATTGCAATGGCTCTCATTACTACACCTAATAATTTCAAGGAAGCTAATATGCCTCCTGAGGCACTAGGTGGTGTCAGGCTACTCAAGCTGAATTGGACTCAATGCAATCACATAAAGTATGGATATTGGTACCCCGACCTCCAGGTTCCAAAGTAAATGAATCCAAGTGTGTTGTTGCATGTAAGTTGAACCCCGATGGTATCGACAAACACTGAATGCTCGACTCATCGCAGCCACTTCGAACGAGAAAGCAAAAATTGATTACCGGAAAGCTTACTCACCAACCGTTTGTAACACATCAGTCCAGACGTAAATAGGTTTGCATCTGTATGTATTAGTACTTCCATTCACTGCTAAGCTCAACCATCACCTGCACTATTTAGACACAGCGACGGCTTACCTTTTCAGTCGTTTCACTCGCAGCGTATACTTACTGCAGCCTTCAGGTTTCATGCAACAGGGGAAGAGAGTAGAATAACTCGTTTGTTTGCTGGGTAAAGCAGTCTATGGCTTAACTGAATCGGGAAGAGATTGGTACGAGTGATTGGTACGAATTGGTACGAGATTGGTACGAGAGATTGGTACGAATTAGTAATATTCTCCAACCTTTTGGATTAGGAAAGTTGGAATACGACCCATGTTACAGTATTCTTCCAGCGATCCGGTGATTCTCATTTTTTCTTATGGTTATTTGCCGAAGACAAGCTAGTGAGCGTCAAAAGTGCAACTACGCATGAACTTTTCCTAGATAACTTACAAAAACACCTCATAATCGTGGAAGTTCACGGACAAAATTACATAAGCTATGAGCACACAGACCACTACGTCACGTTGTCCAATTCCAAATACCTCCAAAGCAAACTTGATTATTCCAGATGCAAATCTTGTATGACTGCATCGTGCTACCTCTGGATGAGTGTGAGATGTCTAAACATGTTACCAACACTACATTCTTGGAGATGTCAGGTTCTTTGTTTTTTTTTTTAGATCGAATCCAATATTCTCCACAATGTGGTCTAATTAGCCAGATCATCTTGGTGACTGAAGATACCGCTTTTAACTACCCTTAAGCGCATTTGGATATATTTGAAAGGTACGAAAGATCGCAAATTGCATTACGGTGTGAATGAGATTAGTTGCGACCAAGTGCCGAAAAATCCATGTTGGTCTGTCTAGACACGTTACATAGCCCTTAATCACAACTCAGCTATCATTCCTATGAGTGGGCGGTGTGTGACTACAAGACGACCTCGCCCAGGAAGGGAAGTTCCAGTTAATGTGCAATTGCATTAAAGCATGCAACTGCTTTGGAATATACTGTTAGTAACGAATAGCCCCCATTACATGTTTAAACTTCTCTTCTGAAATGTTATTCATGTAATTTTTTTTCTAATGGCCCTTGGTTTGGGCCATTTAACGAAAAATGTTGGGCCTGACCCCCACAAATATAATAAAGGAATACAAAAAATAATAAAATTTACGTCTAAACCCGACATTCCATTTGTTCAAAGAATAAGATTTAAATTTAAACCTTATAATTTTATTTTTGCAAACCTTTTGTAATTTTGTTTTAACTGTTTTTTTTTGTAATGAAATGTAGTTAGCGTACGATTTTTATGTGAAAGAAAAATGGACGTTTTACACGTGTGTCAGCTGATTTCACTCGGGTGAATTCGTCCATGATTACTTTTCAAAAACACCAGGAAACGTTTACAAAAACTGCTAAAAATTGCGTCTGAAGAAATCGGCTCGCAACTTCAAAAGAGAAGTGATATGGAATACGAAACGTATAAACAAAACCATTCGTGTGTTTTTATCATCAAGGTGTCATCAATTTGTTTGTCAAACTGAGATGTGTTTTTTTTTTCTTTCTGATTTCTTGATAAGTTATCTTATTAACGATAAATGGGTGTATACTCGATCAAGACGTTTTCTTTGCATTTGAAAAAAATATTTTAATCGTGAAGGGATGACGATGTGCTTCATCAAGCCAGACTTTAAAGTTGAAAACGGCCTTAAAAAAAATATTTTAGCATTCGAACTGTAGCGACTTCAATGGCTGACGTTGAAGCGTCAACAAATGGTGATGTCGAAGCACCAGCAACACAGGAAGGTAAACTAATTTATTTCACAATCACCGCGTCCAGACTATGCCTTTTAGGGTATACTAGCTGTACCCCCGGCGTCGGCTAACTGGTTTCTGCATACCTGAGCGTGACACTGTAGTGGGCCCCGGTTTCCCCTATTGTGTGGTGTGAATATCCCCATCTCTGCTCCCTCTTTGAACCCCTGCTGATTTGTGTTACGGAAGTAAATGTTTATTTTCAATGGAGGACGTTTCTCTGTTCTGATACCAAGCCCAAAAACCCAACAACGGTTGTGCATGCAGTAATTGTTACTCAACCAACTTTGAAACTCTTCCAAGTCGGCTCTTAAGAGATAGCATTATTAATGCAATATGTCGATTGTTATCGGCCACATCTGTTTGTTTGACATTGTCAGTCGCTCGCCCTCTTTCATTATACATCCTCTTTCTTTCATTGTAGTGCATAATAATGATGAATTTGCTTGCCCAACCTAAGCGTATTATATATATAGATTTTAAAGATACTAACATATAAAATCAGGCATGTATGCCTGAAATGTATGCCTGAAATGTATGCCTGAAATTTGAAATGAATGGTTACTTGGGGGTGGGGGGGGGGGGGTGGATTGAGGCTTAACGAACGTCGACAGCTAGATCAGTAGCGCCAACAAACCTCAGTTGCAGTGCAGTGGTCCGGTATGCCACTGCGCCACACATTACATTAGAGATATTAACGAAATCCCAAATCTGCATCTTATCGTATACCTAGCTGTATACCTACTGCGAAAACTTCAAAAACCCGGACAGGCGGATAGAATCATCGCCAAATTGACATGCTATGTCGTCTCACGGAAGGTGGAAACGGCAATGAACATGATGACAATCAACAAGGAGTGTCTGCCGTTCCTGGACATTTAATAGCCCGCAACTTTTTGCCGCCATGTTTGCTTAACAAGGCTTGCCAAGCAGCGAGCAATCTCAGACGTACAGCTGAAAAGCGTCAGAGGGAGCAAAGCACAGATCCTTGTCGAGAGGATCAGAAAGGGCCCCTTTCTCTGCATCATTAGGGTGCTCATCCGCAGGTTAATTGGCCGAGCAACCGAAGTGAAGAATGACGAATACTCTACTTAAAAAAAAAAAAATTGTGCGTTTATCCGTGTGCGTAGTGTTTCTGTTTGGGACACGATAAGGTTCGCACTTTTGTTCGGATTTCATTAAAATACCACGACAATGGAGCGTTGAAGCATGAAACAAATGTTTTTGGAGATATTCTGATTTTCCGTTGAATGGACGGTTAAGCCGATATTTAGTAGTGATGGTAAGGGAACCCGATCTATAAGGCACCTGGCACCGAGCACTACATGAACAATACAAAACCATTTGCTATAGGACCATAGTGAAAGTTCTTTTAGTGTGAGGAATGCAGAAAATGTGGTAAAAAACGAGTATTACTGATTTTGAAATAAATGCAGCTGCTTCTTTGTCATTTCCATTCATCTCGTTAATCTCGCGCATAGTGGCAGGGCTGGTCAGATGCTCTCTAAGGATCGGTGATGGATTCGTTCACTTGCTTCGATATTCGTTAGCAGTGAGTGCTTCGGTGTAAACTTATCATTATAGCGTCTCCCGCTCGGCCCAGAAGTTGTAATCTTCAAAAATCTATTACGTGCCCAGTTTTCATGCAATATTTAAAGCAAAACTCAGCCTTGTCGCAATACAAATAAGATAAAAATTTAGATAAGATAAATGAGATAAGGTAAAAGATACTGAGCATTCTCAACCGTCACCATTCAAAATTTGCTCCTCCCACTGTTGCCTGGCAACCCCATGCCACGCAGAGCAGCCTTCCCCATCCCTCTAGACACGCGCCTCGTAACAAATCCATTCAGCTGTGACACAATGAGATTAAAACTTTCAACCCAACAAGAACATAAATACCATAAATAACCGTTTGTCTTTATCTAATACCAATCCTTAGATGATGAGCTCACTTAATGTCGGCCACTTCCGGCCACGTCTACTTCATACTTTCGGGTTTTGTTTTTGTTTGTATTTCAAATAATTTTTGGAATTTTTTGTGCGGTACCGTTCCATAGATGATGGGCTCACTTGTCGGCCACTTCCGACCACTTGTGGGCCACTTTCGCTTCTGTTTTTTTTTTATCCCTTTTATC
>JAHWFP010266913.1:0-12586 GCA_023313725.1 Lithobius niger | reverse complement strand
TATGGTGTTCGAAGATTTAAAAAATGTAGTAAACTTCTATTTTGAAAGCCGACAGGCTCATTTCACTCTGGCCAAAGAAATCGTGAAAAGAGGACTAATGCTATGCCAGAAAAGAAACAACCAAAAACAATGATTGGTTTAGCGAATTTTCGGTAGCATAATATGCTTACAGAGAACATCCGCTATCTTCATCAGGCAAAAAGTGTACGAGCACGTACAAAAATAATTTTGTTTGAATTTATCGTCAAGCACACTCTGAAGCTGAGCTGGAAGTGCTCAAGCTTGATCCTAAATTCATCCCAGTTCTAAAAGTAGATCAGCTCTTCCAAGACTCTAACTTCACGGCAGACATGCAAATTCTCCTGGAAAAGTTTCAATGGGCACCCTATCTACCCCAACAGCTACAAAGCTGCGTGGTCAATTATCATTCATCCTCGCCTGAAAACATCACCACCGTACAATGCTCTGCCATGCTCACTCTCAAGGCTAACCGAGATATTATCATCACTCGTGCTGACAAGTCAAACACAACGGTCGTGTTGGATACGCACAAATACGAAAGTGGTGTGCTGGACGAGTTGAATAAACCGGTCCTCTACTCCCCCATTCCATATGAACTGGGCCACACCGTGCACAACAACCTTACGGCGCTCATCACGAAACTCAAGAATGAGAAACTCCTTACCGAAGTGCAAGCAGACCGACTCACCAGATCCAAAGGCGAAGATTCCGCCCATTTTCGCCCAAGTGAAAATCCACAAAGAAGGCAACCCTTTTAGACTTTAGACCTAGAAACTTGACTGGTTCGTCACACCGAGACTTCAGAAGTATATCTGGGGAACACACACTCTCACAAACACGTTGCAATTCACTCAGCTCTTCCAACAGCTGAAGCTAAAGTCCAATGAAATACTCGCCTCGTTTGATGTCCAGTCCCTGTTTCCCAGTCTGTCACATAAACTCATCATGGAGCTCTTTGATTGCTCAGCGCGTAAACTCCGCATCGAAAAGAAAGAGAACTTGACCGACGTATCTTGAAAGCTCTCCTTGCGAACATTTGTGTCACGTTCAGAGGAAGCACCTACAGGCAGATGAAGGGTACCCCCATGGGTTACTCTGTTCTCCTAAGCTTGCAGAAATTGTTATGCAATTTCTCGACGAGCACGTCACCTGCCGACATCCTGAACTGGACGTATGGGCCCGCTACCTGGATGACACGTTCACCAAAACCAAACGGAACAACATCAGCAACATCCTTTCCACCCTCAATAGCTGGAACTCGGACCTCGCCTTCACATTTCAAACCGAGCAAGATGGCAAACTAGCGTTCTTAGACACAATGGTTCGCAGAGAGGGCCTGAAGCTTGAATGGGACCCCTTCACGAAGCTCTCCCAAACCAGTAGAATGATACCCTTCACTTCGGGACATCCCAAAGGCCAACTTATTTCTGTGCTACGCAATGAGATGGTCAGAGTAAAATACCGCTCCTCCACGAAGGCAGCAGCCGAGACACACTTCTAGCACAAGTTCCTTAGGTTAGGGTATCCAGGGAGACTGATCAACCAAGCTATCGCGAAAGCAAGATGCTGGAAAGCCCCCACAATGCCAAAACCTGGACAGAAACCTGAAACCGCCCAACCTCAAGAGGTCATCACCTACCACCCGGGGAAAAGCGAGAGTGAAGAAAATACTCCAGGCTCACGGAATCAAGTGCTACTTCTGCAACCTCCCTAATCTGCAGGCCCGACTAAGGACCGCTCCCATTCTTCAACCATACCTCCGCCCGCACTATGTATTCCTCCACCGCCACCTCCCCCTCCTCCTGCCTCTCCAACCCAACTGACCCAACATCGGTACCCAACCAGACTCGCATTTAGGCAAGCATCCGACGACCTACCACCTACTTCAGTTATTCCGAAGCAACGCCATATCTCGCAAACACCCGAAGTGCTCCCAGCCTCCCACTCGATAGAAGGCATCCCAATGATTCAAAACGCGGTCTATACTGTTCCATGTGCTGAATGCGATGCAATTTACATCGGCAAAACCAGAAGGAGAATTTGCAAGAGAGTCCACGAGCACATGCTAGCACTCGATCAAAAAGACACACAAAGTGGGGTAGTCATGTATCACGCCAAGTTCCAACACGACATCGCCTGGAACAATACACACGTGCTCCTCACATCTAACACCTCTAGTGACGCACACCTCCAAGCCCTAGAATGCATGGCCATTCAACTATTCCAGTCTAAAAGAAGACCACTCATGAATTTACAGGAACCAACACATAAAAATATCCAGAAAATCACTACACCTGAACTGATAGCAACCCTCTCCAAGAAATGTCACAAACTGCTAGCTCCTACTTCAACAACTAATGAGCAGCATGAGATAGCAGTACCATCCAAACGGCCAACGGCGGCGAAATTCAAACATAAACTCTAGCATGTAGTAGTTATTTTTGTGCGTGCTCGTACACTTTTTGCCTGATGAAGGTAGTGGATGTTCTCTGTGAGCCTATTATACTACCGAAAATTCGCTAAACCAATCATTGTTTTTGGTTATTTCTTTTCTGGCATAGCGTTAGTCCTCTTTTCACGATGTAAACTTCTGATGAATAAGAACAAAGGGAACGGGAAACTGTAAAACGACGAAGCTTTCAATTTGTTTTTTTTTTGTAAGAAAACCAATATCTGCATCCGATGAAAACTTATCTGGTCAGTGATTGCATCGTCGCTCACAAGATTCTGGCTCATTTTGCCGTATCGTAGTAGCAAAAGCTACGAGACAATTTTTTTAAATATAATGTGCAATACAGTAGATATTCTTCAGTACACCACGCATTCAGATTTTTTTAGTAGTGTCCTGTTGGATGTTTGCCGTTACAACTGCATACATCAATTACACATTTTTTTTTTATTCTGCCATACAACACGTCGGAGCGCAGTAACAGATTTTGACTGTTTAAATCTTTGAGGGAAGGGGGTTTGCTTCAGTATTTTTTGGCAAATATGAATTGTAGCCTAAGTAATAACTATTAACTAACCTCTAGAATTTTAACAAGCGTCGGATTCCTGTGTATCATAATTTATGATACATATCGGCCAACCCTGAATAAATGTTGGTGTAAAATGCTTAGTCATGAAGGTTAGCTTTTGTACAGAAGTAATTGAGAAAAACAAATTTTTTTTTTAATAGTATGTAACTCGGAAGCAAGGCGAGATTTCTTTAGGTGGTGCCAACCCATCGCAAGAAGAGGCTGATGAGGGTACAGAAGAAGCTGTCGAATCTGGTGTCGACATAGTCCTCAACCAACGGCTAGTGGAAACCCCCTGCTTTAACGACAAAAAGGCTTACCTCGGCTATCTAAAAGATTACATGAAAAAGTAAGTGAACACTTTGATCGTTACATCATCTTTCATGGATGTAAACTTCGGTAGCATTAACTAGGCACGTAGATATACTATCCAAAAATATTCTCCTGTAATGTTCAGCTTTTCGGTAGAAAATGCTTTACTAGCCTAGTGTCCGAAACCCTTTAACTGCATGCAAGAGCACCATCACTACCAGGTTGCACCACTCGCTGCTAGGCATGCTACCATCCCTTTGATTACATTTCATTTAAGATTGTGCGGTATCTTAAATGAAACTTCACATACACAGTACGCACGTATGTGACTATAGCAGCACTTTTTACAAAATGTCCGTCTCTACATGCAAGGAATGTGGTTGACCACTTGCACCAGGAGATAGGCATCCGTTATGCCACAGTTGTTGACGTAATTTCTATTTAAACCTTTGCCAAGAGGTTTGTTGTTTATGAGGCAAGTGTATTCTTTGTTTGAAGCCACGTGGGCCAGATCCGATAAGAGAAAGGGGCAGCGTGGCTTAGTTGGTTTCTATATCCGCCAGCAAACATGCCAGACGGAAAAAAGTTCAAAGGAACTAAAGTGCTTCAAATCAGGTTGTATGTAGCCCTAAGTCTAGTTTTAAGCGATCTCATGGTGCATGCCCAAATTAGATCGCCTTCTTTCCCCTCCCCATTACCGAATTGCTCCCCAATAGTGAATCTCATTCTCATCCTACGTGAGATAAATCTTATCGTTTGAGCCATTTGGGAGACACCGACGAACTCTTTCAATGCAAATTGCTGAACAACGTAGTGCCCAAACCCAAAAGGGAGAAATGCGAGCTGAAATGCAGCTGGATATTGGCGATACAGTAAAACCGCTTTAATACGAACTTTAAGGGGACTGATAAAAAGTTCTTATTAACCGTAGTTCCTATTAAACGGACAAGAGAAATTGGACTGCAACTTAAAAAAAATGTAGCCTAAATGTAGCAAATGTTAAAATGGCGTATTTTCTTTTCATTCGTCCTTGACCTTCGTGTTTGTGCGAACGGACAAAACTCTTGTCAACTAGCGATTGATGTTTTGCGTGAAATGAAATGAAATTCAAGGGGGAGGAAAAGGAAACCGTTACGAACAGCAAATTCGTAAAAAAAAAAAGCTACAATTGTAAATATTTGTTCGTCTTATCCGTACTTTCGTATTAAGAGTTCGTTATAGCCGTATATATTTAGTGCTGACTGAGTAGCTGGCCAACCAAAATCTTGAAAAAAGTTCTTATTAAGCGGGAATTCTTGTTATCCGAGTTCTTATTACCGAGGTTATACTGTACTCTTTTAAGTATTACTCTGGGGCACCACCGGTCAAACTCTTTTCTTGTATTTGCCCTTCTGACAGACTTTTCTTGGTAAGGGGCAGGAGCCAATGTTAGAAAATGATTCTGATAATAATGGATCCCACACGTCATTGGAGTCACCTGTGTTTGCCAATAATTATCCGTCCCGTTTTTTTAACTGTATTTCGCGCCCAACAAAACGTGCCCTTGATGTCGCTGAGTAATACTAGCGAACGCCATTACGATGGCAGTTTTGTGCCGTAAGACAATTCTACCCCTGATAATGGAAAATACTGGCAATCTGTGTTTACTGTGGAAAATGTGAAACACATTTAAAGTTTAAAAAAATATTGCACTATACCTATTAATAAACAAATCCTCACTTCAATTTTTGGTGGAATACAGTCAAGTTATGACTTGGGTCGTCCACCTTCTTCTGAAGCAACTATGGCTGGGAAACATTTTTTATGATCACATGCTTGTGCAAAGTTTTTGAATTTGCTGCACCGTTGTGTGCCTACAATCGTACGCTACATCCCTCTTCTGGGGGAGTCTGCCTGCTAGTTCTGGCCTAACGAGTCGGTCAACTTGATCGTAAGAGGGCTGGGCGATATTCATTAGCAAAAGGCCTTGCATTTGGAATTGTCTAATGGCTAGCAAGTACTTCACCCCCAATTGGCATCCCGTTAAAATGGCGTAAAAATAATGGCACGACAAAACGGCGACATCATGCAGCACACGACAAAACAGTGACGACATAACAGTGCAAAAAGTTGCTTAAAAATGATGGCGTTTCAAGAATTCTCAATGCTTTCCTCAGATCAAAGTACAAAGCCACAGTTTGCACACAACTAAAGCCAATTTTTACGTACTGATGCGGGATGTGGTGGGGACATGGATTAACTTCCTTTCGGACGCTTCTTCTGTCTTCCTTAGTTAGGCCAGAAAAAAGGCCACAAATGTTAACATTTCATTAAAACTGAAGATCGACAATAAGATAAAAACAGTACAAATAAAATATACTAATTATAGTTGAATGTTATAAAATGTGGAATTGATGGTGACTACCTTCGTGGCATTGCCCATGACTTTCAGTTGCAAATCTGATCTGGTTCTATCGAGTGTGTTAAGTTTACTTATTTTATTGATGGTTTTTTCCCCCTTTTCATCCCTTTCACTTCCCCTATATAGCCTAGCTATGTTTTGTCCAAGTCATTTTTCTGTAGCTCATGAACTGTGTAATGTTCGCCAAATTTTTTACTTCAGAATTTTTATTTGTACCGAGCCCATAACATCCTGTTTTAAAACAACTTTCTGCCAAAATTTTCTTTTCCCTAAATGAGACAACAAGCTCCAGCAGGCAACAAATTATCCGTCCTCTCCCCCCCCCCCCCTTCCCGCCTCCTGCATCAACACTTGAAAAAATGGTCGTAGATGTGTGTGGAAATTGTGGACCATGATCTGAGGAGAGCATTGATAATCCCCGAAACATAAGTTTTTAAACACCGTTTTGCGCAATTTTATCGCACGCTGTTTTGTGCCAAGTTATTTTGTCGTTGCGCTGGTATGTCGTGCGCCATGTCATTGCATGCCATTATTTACGCGCTGTTTTGACGTACATCCCCTCCACCCGCCCACACATACTTCCCCCCCCCCCCCCCTGTCTCCACAACCCAGTTCCTACAACCAGCCAAAAGTGATAAACTGCGTCGCGTGTGTAGCAGTTTATGTTGAAAAAAACCACATAGACAGCTCCAGGAACGCAGGGGATGTTTGACCCAGACCTACTCCTGTCTCCACCACCCAGTTCCTACAACCTGTCAAAAGTTGTATACTACATCGGTTGTGGAACAGTTTATGTTGGAGAAACACAGGCAGCTCCGGGAACGCAGGGGTTGTTTGACCGGAGGAGGACTGGCTTCTTTCCATCCAAATGGCATGCTTTTCATGGGTTATCACGTCACCTTGATGTTCCTGGAACTGTTGAATGTGTTTCTCCAACATGTACTGCCCCACACATGACGGGACGTGATGCAGCATACCACTTTTGACTGGTTGTAGGAACTGACTGGTGGAAAAGAATGGAGATAGGGGGTTGTGGGTAGGCAAGGCGGAGTTGCGGGGGGAAGGGGCACTCGGGTTTTGCAGGGGGTGCGAGAGCCCCCCCCCGTCTGGGATGCCTTGCCTCCCTATCTGGGAGTAACCGAGATTGTCGTCGGGGAACAGCCGGAAGCCTGAGTCTACATGACGACATAAAATTCGTAAAAATTTTGGGGGTAAAAAGAGAGTTTACCGTTTTGTTTGCCAGTAGTCCTACTGTTGCTACCTCATCACCTCCATAATTTTAAGAGCCGTCTTAGTTAATGCAGAAACGTCAACTAAATATGTACAAACCAAAACTTGTTAAAGCAACATACCGCCTGCCTCACAACACCCACGCGACGATCACACCCGCGTATTTACCACAGCTAAGGTCAACTGAGACGGTAGCTTCGCTCCTCGCAACGAAAACGTAGCTACTGTCTCAATTGGCATTGCGCCTAATAGTCCAGTCAGCGTGAACCCATTGATTATGTTGTCACAAACCGGAATGATTCTCGTATTTTAAAATCACAATTTATAATTTTGCTTCCCTCGAATTATAGCATAATGGCTGGGGAGTCAATCAATTCACATTCCAAAGCAGACATCATTTACGCACCTCTCAAAACAGCGAAAACCAGTTTACAATTTTCACAAATTTTCGACAACTTTGAAAAAATTCTAAAAAAATATATCTCCTGCTGTCTTCTTCAGGTGACAAAGAAATAAAAATACTAGTTACATCACACGGTACTGTCCGACGCTGATTTGAACGAAGCACGTGCGTGTGTAGCCTCCAAGAAATAGAAGGCCCACATCTAAACGTCTTTCTTTGCTACTACATCGTGCTCGCAGCCGCTCTGCCAGATCTTTCCTCACCAAATGCTGGATTGTTGGTGTCGAAGGTGGTTGGAGGTTCATCAGCTCTCCCGTCAATTTCGTGCCTATACTATGGCAAGCGATTCGAGGCACCTCAGATGTTTATCGCTAACAGAGTTTGATTTAATCAGCGTAGTAGTCTTCTCCCAATCAATGCTGTGTCTGGTGGCCATGTGGTGGGCTGCCACGCTGTTTTCCTCATCCTCTTTTCTGGTGTCTGCCATATGTTGTCTCACTCGGTTTCTTGCAACTTTTCTAGTTTCACCTATATATACAGCGTCACAGCCACCACAAGGAACACTATATACTCCTTCTCTTACATTCTCTATTCTGTTTAAGGCTTCTTCCTCCTTCTCTCTCACTCCGTTCTAGTGTGCACTTGGTGTATGTTTTTACCTTTCTTTTTCATAAGCCTCCTTTTTATACCTTCCGGGTTTCGAAAAAAGGAATTAAAACCCTGTTGTTTCAGCAACTTCACTAGCTTTTCGCTTTGCTCTCCCACGTTTGTCACTCCTATTCTTCTTGGTTCGCTTCCTTCTCTTCTTTGTCTTTCTTTCCCTACATTTTCCTTTTTCTCCCTTCTTTCTCTCTCCACCTTCCTCACAGTTTTGGCTTCTTTTATCAACATGTTTAGTAGTCTTGGAGGATATCCTAGATCTACGAATCTGTCTTTCACTTCTCGAAGGAAGGTCTTTTCCTCGGTGGCAGTCATGGAGTTCCTAGCTACTCGAACAAACTCGTTTTCTAGCAATGGCTCGCAGCTGGCTCCTGGCTCCTCGAATGCCCGGACTCGTAGGCTATCCCTCTCGTCGTGGCGAAGGCTTTCTGTAAGGCTCGATGAAGTGAAGGGGTTGTTTTTTGTTTTATCTTATAATATACATTTCATCTCCCTCACCAAGAAATGCCGTTATTTTTGTGTGTATCTAGTTTTACACATACCCAGCCCCCCCCCAGCCCCCCAAAATAGTAATTTTCTTTCAGTTCCTCCTTAGAAAATCCCGAAATTCTTTTTTTGTATTTTTGTTGTTTGTGAGCTAGAAATTTTACATTTCTTTCGATGCTTTCCCCATCCCAACCTCCCTCTCCCCTCACCGAAGATAAGGAATTTTCTTCCAATTCGTCCTTGGTAAATCCTGAAATAATTAGGTTAAGTTTTTTTATTTTAGTATTTTTTTTATTGTATTTTTTTTTTTTACATGCTTTTCAATGCCTTGTTCCGCTACCCAGAAATTCCATTAACGTTGTTTGTATCTTGTTTTTTGTTATGCACATTTCCTCTCACTCCCGCCGCCTAAAAAAGAGTTAAAAGGACATAAATCCTTCCGGTATATCGTGCGACCCGATGAGATTGCAGTTGGCAACATTACACAGGCCAAATCACTTCGCACGCAAGAAAAAAACAAGAAAATGAATTTGTTCGCAACATTTACATACGTTTGAACTAATGTCGCAAAACTGAGTCATGCAGGAAAGCCAACAGGGATTTATTACTTTAATTCTTTCCAATTCGACTAAAGGATCAAATATAAATATTATTGAGTTTTCTTGTTAATGAAATTTGTGCTAAATTGCAGCTAAAAGCACAACTAAAATATTGCGTTATTAAAAAGTTATCATTGTTTCTCATTTCTAACAATTTGGGTACGTCTTGTCGGCGTTTGTTGTTTTGGGTTTTTGGTCGTCGGTGTTTGGTTTTTCTGTCACTTTGTGTCCGCCATTTGTCCATCAATGTAGTACATTTTCGGTTTAAGTGTCCATGACTCATTCGGAACTTGGCGGTCCCTTTTATCAGTTTTGGGTTTTTGATAGGATATCCTTTTATACTCGTGTAATGTGTCATATCAACAATAGGTTGTCGCCATTTTCACAATATTTAAATTTCATATCACTCCTTTGAGAGGCTGAAGCATTCCCACTTTAGTAGCTTGTTTACCATTTTTTGGTTTTATTTTAAATAAATGCTTTCCAAAGCTCGAAGATGTGGCACCACAATGCTTCTGAAATCTGACACAGTCTGAGCCACATCTTCGAGCTTTGGAAAGCATCTCCATCCATCACATCCAGAATGCTAAAACTCTCATGAACAACCAAGAAGCCTCACATTGCGATGTCAATCGGATTATTACACCAGAATTGACACAACGATTGAATTGCAAGTGGAAAGCGCTCCTCCCTCCTATCTCTTCCCAAGCTCCACAGATGGAGCCACTTCTCGCCGCATCTTATTAGGGATGGGTCAGTAACCGAAACCGAATTTTCGGTTTTTACTGAAAACCGAAACCGATTTGGATTTTGTCGGTTTTTCGTACGGTGTTCGAAAAATCAAAAAATGATTTGTTTTTCTAATTTTTTTTTTATAATTATCATTTTCTACGTATAAATGGCAGCAAAGCTCCTAATCATTAAAAAGAAAATAGTAGAGGAAAATGATGCCACAGCTAGGGATCGACCGATACAGAAAAATACCGATCCGAAACCGATTTTTTTTCCCACAGGCCTTACCGATACAGATAACCGATACCGATTTTTTTTTTTTAAATTCAATGGGTCAGGAAGTCAAACTCCTATTTCATCATTATGAAACTGGTGTGCAAGAAAAGTAAATTTCTAATTTTTTTTATCAGTGGTGTCAAATCCACAAGTGTACCTTCGACTGTAAAAAAAACAAACCCAACTTACACTGCAGATAGGCCTAATCCCAAGACGCCACCCTGAATCTGGCAATGCACATGCGTTGAATTCACTAAGCTGCTGTGCAGATGACGTCATGGGATACAAGCGATGCTATGCAGGAAAGGTTTCTCTCAAGCTAGGTGGAGTAGCCAGCGCGCACGGAAGTTGGTCGTATCGGCTAAAATATCGGTAAATAAACACCGACACCGATGCGATACCGATACGCAAAATATACCGATAATATCTGTAAATACCGATACCGATTTTAATATCGGTCTATCCCTAGCCACAGCTAGGACCATGACGCTGCTGAAAGTGAATGCAGGAATTAGAAGCTAGTAATAGTACTGATACAAGAAGAAAAAAACTAGAAATAGCTGGTTGGGGTGGATGGTGGCAAAAACCGAAACCGGAACCGAAGTCAACAAAATGAAACCGACCCATCCTTACATCTTATCCCTCCTCCCAAACTGGAAGCACAAACACGTGCGGGAAATTCAAAACAACTTCCCGTTTCTCCAAGTCAAAAGGCGTTCAACGCTCGAAGTGCCTGAGGAAGGTGGGAGATCTTCCTAAAAGATAAAAGACCACCGAAAATTCGCACCTTGATTTGTGACAATCGAGGGACAGTTTTGGTAAATAACGTACCATGTTTATTTAGTTTCTAGTTTTGTTCAGATTACTGCATTCCTGCTCTTAACCGGTCCCAGTAACGGCAGTGAAATTTTTTATTTAGCAAAGCGATGCGATGTGGTTGAGATTTAAGTGAAATGTGAAAAAGAAAATTGTAGTCCTGTACTGCATCGTTTTTCGACCGAAAAAAACATCAGGGAAAAATGTTAGAATTCGTCTGGAAAACCTGGAAAAATCGGGGAATTTCATCATGAGGTTTTAAACGCCACCATGTAGTTAACACCATGCAGTGATTTGTATAGGCGAGACGAGGAAGGGAGTAATATGGTAAAACAACACATGGCATCTTGCTGCATGAGTACTGGTCATAACTTTGCATGGAAGTATAGACCTCAACGCTTGTCTCTTCGGACGACATCAGCATTTAAGGAGAATAGTGTCTAGCAATTCGGCATGAAACTTCAGAAGGTGCGTCGCACATGAACCTACAGGGACCCTCAAACCCATCAATCGAGTATATAATCAGTCGGCAACTTAGTGATCACCTGAATAGTAAGTAGCACTGACAGAGCAGCAAACAGACTCTGCCTGATGCACACGTCAAGTTAGTCCTGACACACACGCAGAGCTACGAGGCCCGCGCAATTTAAACACCCCTCGATGCAGCTGGCATAAACAGCGGTGTAAGAAACTGAAGAAAACGTTTAATAGTAGCCTGATGAAGATAAAGCACCATCATTTTTGGTCATACGCCTATCGGAATTTTGCAGAATACTGGTGAGTGTTTTAAGTTGAATTTGAGCGTCAAAACGATTTTTCCCCAGCTTAAACCAACTGCAGTGTGGCACAGCACTCACCTGAACATCGCGTCTGTGATGACTTACTGAAATTTCATTCAGTAGGTGGTCAAATACTGGCTTGTTTTTCTTTAAAATTAATTAACATTATTTTCATGTTTGATCAAAGCCATTTAGCCGTCAATTTTGTGCTAGTTTTGGGGAATTTTGACATTTTGGGCATTTACCAATTTTGTGAAAATTTGCAGTTTCGAAGTGGTGTCGCAGGTTTTTTTTTTAATAGTCCCACCCCCCGACTTCGCGCAGACCTGGGGATAGGCTTGAAACAGGCTGACGGACAAGAGCTAGCCTCACACCTAGTTTCGTGAAGGGGCTGGTTTTGCTACATTTAGTGATAGTAGTTTACCTACTACTAAGGGAATAATTTTCTTCTTCAGTTAAAATGTTGCAAAATTTGTTATTTCACAAAATCATAGAAATTAAGGGCAAATACATCCATGCATGCTTTACTCTTGGATCATTTACACAATAACTAAACACACGAATTGCGGTAAGAATACGTTACGTACGTCCGATACAACAATTTAATTACTGCATCACCAAAACACGACATGGAGACCGCCATTGTTTTGCTGGAACGCGCAGAAATTAATGCCGACTGATGTCACTCTTCGATTTCTACTCGCAGCCGATTGAGATAGCTCTATTGGCTCTGAGAGCTCGAGCGTCTGACGGCCTTAGCTGGCCACTACAACTGTCGACCAGCTAAGGCTGCCGGACACTTGAGCTCTCGCAGCCAATAGAGCTATCTCAATCGGCTGCGAGTCGAAATCGAA
>JAHWFP010266910.1:0-17342 GCA_023313725.1 Lithobius niger | reverse complement strand
TTGGCTGCGTGTCGAAATCGAAAAGTGACATCTGTCGGCATTAATTTCTGAGCATTCCAGCAAAACAATGGCGATCTCCGTGTCGTGTTTTGGTGATGCAGTAATTAAATTGTTATATCGGACGTAAGTAATGTATTCTTACCGCAATTCTTGTGTTTAGTTATTGTGTAAGTGATCCAAAAGTCAAACATGCATGTCAAAATGGATGTAATTGTCCTTTAATGTGACGTAATCTTTATTGGGATTGGGATGGGGAAGGGGCAAAATATTCCGTTCCATTAATTGCCGAATAGAGTTGCATTTATAATTGTGCACTTTAATTTGGCTTCAGCTGAACTAAGTTAATGTAAGAAACTGTGCGATGAATTACATTGAACTTGGGAAAACATTATGATGGAAACTTTTTACCACTGTATATTCAAACACTTCCCAAACACAGAGTTAAGCAAATTTTCGACGAACAGAAAATTGAAACATTGCTCACGTTCATCTTCTTCCGGCTTTATTCAAGCTATTAGTTCTTGATCACCTCTATCGTCATCGCAACTGCTGTCGTCTGCTTTCGGATCCTAATTTGAAAATACCGATTTCGGCCTCCGATATTTGGATGGTGCTGTCGTGTTTTCCAAAGGTGTGTGGACTGTGCGGTAAGTTTGTTGGTCACCGGGTGTGTGATACGTGGGAACAAAGGGGACTAAAGATTCAAGAGGGAAATGTACATTTTTCAAAGTGCTGGATAGAGCTTGAAGGTGAAACACCCAACTTGAGTTTGATTTAAGAAGGGTGGTGGTCTTACAACACCCAAAACTGTGCATGAGATGGAATACGATGCTATTTCCTTGCACTTCATTCCCGGTGTCGGCCATGTGCTCGTCAGACGATTGTTAATCCATCTCCTTGTCTTGCCAATGTAAACAGGACCGTATGCCTCACAAGACACTTAGGGCTCATTTACAATATAACAACTTGCGCGCAAGCATGACGCTCGATGCGCGACGCGTACGTCAGTTCTTGAGCAAAGCAGTGTGTGCGGACAGTCTGCTTGGTCCACTAGCGACATCGTCACGCTAAGGCAAACGCTCTTTCATTTACAAATCAAAACGTGTGAGCTTGCTAATGCTGGTCCACTACTCCGATCCAACTATGCTGTTTCACAACTTCTCTTTTCTACAGCAGCAAGATTCGATGCCATACAGGTCAAGGACACTGTAATTAAGATATTTGGCCGTTTATTTTGAGCATTCAGTCTTTTAGTACACCACGTCTTTCCTTTCTTGTGGTGCCGATGGAATCCGTTGATGTAGCCATTTTCCTATCCCAGCATGCAACAACTAAGCGTGCGAGCGTCGCTCGACGTCACCGATTTAGGGCTCGTTTACGCAACTACAGTTTTCTCGCTCACTAGCTTTTACTTAATCAGTACTAAATCTGATGGCTGCTTCTCGCCTTTACCGGAGTATGCAGCTTTCGAGTTGTCTATGCGTATTAGTAACCATGGCAACGACGCAGACGCAAATCTTCTCCTCGTGCCTCGTGACACGGCGTACGATGCTTGCAACATTTGAGCATCAATTTAGGACAACAAGAAAACAATTTTTACTGCAGTACAAGACGACGGAGTGTTTTTTGTAATCTAAGGGAACGGTCATTATTTATTGCTATTAGGGGAAGAAGGTCATTGCATTTCTTAAAATTTGTCAATGGAAGAAATTAAAAAACTATGACCAAACTAAAACTAGAGGTCGAATACAATTCTAAACCGCAAATATGGCACTCGTAACAGTAAAAAAAAGGGTTTAGCTTCTGTTGGGGGACAAAGGTCCCACATCATGTAAGTAATTACCGTAAATCCTCTATTTGTGGCCGGGTGCTCAATTGTAGCCGGGTGTTTTTCCATAAATCCTCTATTTGTGGCCGGGTGCTCAATTGTAGCCGGGTGTTTTCCCATAAATCCTCTATTTGTGGCCGGGTGCCCAATTGTAGCTGGGTGTTTTCCCCTAAATCCTCTATTTGTGGCCGGGTGCTCAATTGTAAACGAGTGTTTTCCCAATATGAATTAGTAATAGCCGGTCACTAGTTGTAGCCGGGTCTCTAGTTTGTAGCCGTGTAAAATTGGCCTGATTTTTTAAAAGATATCTTATTTATTAATGGTTACCACCATGTTTAGGTTTATTAAAGAATAATGATAAAAGCATTCATGTGATATTATTTACCGTTTTTAACGCCCGACATATATTTTACATGTATTGATACCATAAACTTCCTTTCTAAATTTTGTAGCAGCCGGCCAATAATTGTAGATGGGTCAAAGTGGCTTGATTTTCAGCCAGTAGCCCGGGCTAGAAATAGAGGATTTGTGGTATACAATTTTAAAGTAGTTCAATTTGGCGTTAACTAGTACCTAGTTTTTTCCAGTTAACATTTGAAAAAACGTTTTAGTGTCGTGGGGTATTCTTCATCTTGGCAAATCTTAACGGTAAATCCTAATGTTGACCCTAGCATTGCAAAAGAAACATGCCCAGATTAGGTGTATCTAATGCCACTACGCAGTCTAAAATATTAGATTTTAAGTCTAGGGCAGTATGATTTGCCTTGCAATTGTTTGTTGATGTACAACTGTTCCTTGAACCTCCAACACTCTAAGCCTTAATTTATTTAGGTTTTGTGGTCTTTTAATTGTCTCAATTGCGGCCATGTTGAAGGCCATGTTGTCAATTTCGGACATTACAAAGACTTTTTGGTGACGAATTTTACCATGATTGAAGTGACCTACATATGTAATACCCCATAATTCTATACCTCGCTTTAAAATTTCTAAAAACGGTTACAATTTAGTATTGTGGAGATTGGAGGCCATTGTTTTCCTTGAGGGCGGAGCGATACGATGGTCAAACCCAAGGAATGTGGTCACCTGACTGACGCCTCCAATCCACTATCTGGAACAGGTGGACAACCAACTAGTGCTGTCCAGCTCACCTTGCATGCGCACTGAGGACACCAAAATTTACCTTGCTTGTATAAACAGCAAATTCAGACATTTTGCGCAACACTTCTACTGGCAAAAAGCTACGCCAGTCCAGCAGGATACTTGCGACAATCCTGGGATAGCCGACCAGCGGAATCTCCACTCGGAAGCCATGGTGTTAGGTTTTACCTTTGAAGCCTAGAGGAAAGTAAAGTCGACCAACTTTGGGGGATTTCTTCTGTTAAGTTTATACCAGTTTATTCAAAATCTCGTGACAATTGTGACCCTCTCCCTAGGCGGGTGTGAAGATGGTATTGTATAAGCTGTAGACCATTTTAAAGTACTGTACAGCTTCGCGCTGGAAATCCTCAATGATTGTTTAGTTTAGAATAGAGAAATAACTTTCTAACTAAAAGTAAAATTTCGAGTACGGTTCCAACATGATTCAAGTGACGTATTTGAACTTTGTGATAGTCGTTATGACCCGAGTTTTAGCTACTGTAAATAGCGAATTCCAAATTGTGTACCGATGTACCAAATTCTTGCGTCATCATGCCAATAAATGCAAGATTGTTGACACCAGCATTCGATACTCTACCCTGTCGAATGTTCTTCATTGATCAGTTAACGAAATTACAGTAGAGATTGCCGGCTGGTAACTGGTGGCAGCATAGTGTTAACGTCACTACCTCGTGCTGTCACGTTTAAAATTGAGAAGTGACCCTGTGTGCTGTAACAAGAGGGCTCCATAACTTGACACGTTAGACCTTCAAATGCTGTGCTCTACTCGGACTTCAGTGGAAATAACCACATTAGTTTGAAAGTAAGCGGTGTGGTGTACCAATCGAGATGGCACGTAAATCTTCAAATGTTGTGCTCTGCTGTGACTTCAATGGCAATAACCGGATTGGTTTGAAAGTAAGCTGTGTGGTGCAGTTGTCCTCACCGCAAGTAAACAATATTGTGCTCCTGTCTAGACTTCACTGAAATAATCGAATTACCGTAGTTGAAAGTATGCTGTGTGCCGTACCTTCGTGATGGTAGGCAACATCTTCAAATGCTGTCCTCTACCCTGAGTTCAATGGAAGTAATGGAATTAGTGTGAAAGTATGCTGTGTGGAGCAGCTGTCGTGATGGCAAGTGAACTCTTTAAGTGAACTCTCTGACTTCACTGGAAATAATCAACTTACGTAGTTTGAATGTGTGATGTACCAGTCGTGGTAAGTAAAATCTTCAAATGTTTCGTTCTACTCTGACTTCACTGAAAATGACCGAATTAATTTGAAAGTGTGATGTGTAGTATAACAGTCAGGATGGCACGTAGAATCTTCATACGCCTCAAATCTGTCATCAATGGGAATAATCTAATGTAGTAAGCTGTGGTGAAGTTTTTTGGTGGCAAGTAAAAAGTTTACATGTTGTGCTAATCTTACTACAATAGCACTAATTTAGTGAAGTTTTCAAGTATAGTGTATATTACGCAGTGTACTAGTCTTTACGGTAAGCAAAACTTTCATTTGCGCCCAACATTACGTAATTACGTACAGGAAAAGTCTACTAGTTTGTGTAGGCAGTAAAATGTTCAATTGGTGAATTCTAACTTTATCTTAGTAATCTGTATTCAGTAATCAGTATCTGTAATGTTACTGTATATTTCTACCATGCAATTATACCAAGACCAAATGCCAAAGTCCAAAGACCAAACCATTCTACGAACAATTATACCAAACAATGAATTGTTCAATTACTCTTAGCACCCATATTCTTAGAACAGCTGCCGTCTAGCTTAGGAATTTCTTTTCGTCAATTTTTAACATGTTTTTGAAATTGTGATTACGTTCATTTATTGCCCTCAATTTTATAATCACAATATTTCACAGTATTAAAGATATTTCTTAGTGTCATTTCTTGCCCTAAGGGGGGGGGGATTGAGGCTTAATGGCGCGTTCTTGCCCTAAAAGCAGAATTTACTAAGTGACTTCAAGTCATCTTCTTGTTTGCACCTTACTTACTTCAGCCAATGGGGTTTCACAAAACTCTACTGTCTCATAATTTGGAGAATTTATTTGCAATATTTTACAGGTGTCTTTATATTAATTATTACTTATTTCCAACTGTAGTTACGTTTGTTTAATACACCAAATTTATAAATCACAATATTTCACAGTGCTTAGAATATGACAAGTGTAACCTTTCCCTGAAAGCAGGATTTGCTACCCGACTACAAGTCATTCATATTGCTTACTCTTTACAGGTTTATTTTAGACATTTTGGCCTCAAAAAACTCAATATTATTCGGCAAACAGTCCTGCCCATTTGGAGATTTTTTTTTACAATATATCATATATTACAGAATCAATTCATCTACATGACAAAGTACACTAACTTTCATGTTGCAATAACCCCTTGTCGATTTTTTCGACTTTCTTTTCGATAAAAATTTTACTCACCATAAAGCATGGCCGCTGGAAGGACAAGTCACTAATACCAGGCCTAAAGTTATAACCTACGAAGAAATTTTGTAAAGAGTAGTTGTGTAATTTCGTTACAAAAAAAAACAGACGTTGCCACCATTACCTCGTTTGGCAAATTGTTTCAAATGGCAACACCCCTACAATCCCTACATGCGAAAAAGTGTTTGCGTGAATCGAGGCATGCCCAATTACAATAAGTTTGAGTGAATGATATTGAGTGCACACATCACTGCGTAGAGCAAAAATCTCTGCTTTATCAAGGTATAAACCATTCAGCGTCAGCTCGTAAGTGTAAGACAGGTTTGCTTTTAATTGCCTAAACTCAAAAGAGTCAAAGTTTAACTCTTGCAACCGGTTTGGTTCAAAGACAGTTGGTTCAAAGACTAAGCAATTCCCTCTGAACTGAACTACTCTATATGCTCTATGTCCTTTAAGAGATACGGTGACCAAACTGGGCTTGTATACTACAAGAGAGGATGTACATAATTGTCTTAAAACACGAACAAGGGTTGACTTGTGACGAGAAACAAAACAAAACTGATTTACAATTTTTGCAACTTGCTTACAGTGATTTGAAAATTTTATATATGATGAAAACAGCAATCCCAAGAGCATAACAGTAGAAATGGGGGGGGGGGTCAAACGATGGCTCCCTAAATTATAAAGAAGATTTTTGTTATTTCTGCCTATGCAAACAACAGAATATTAGTGTTTAGCAATAGGTATCCGCAAGATGATGACCATTTGGTGAATTTCACTATACTGTTGTAAAGATTATTATGTTCAAGTGTATAGAAGATAACTTAAAATGGACTTTAGCGCCATCAGCAAATTTTTTTTAAGACTACTTGTGGGATTCCGCGATCTACAGAAAGCTGATCTGAAGCAGTTAAACCAACCACAACATGTTCTGTATGGTCTAGAAACAAAAGATTTATCAGCTTAATAATATGCCTTTGAAGTCGTAATGTTATGGTTTAAGCAAAAGCTTGAAATTTACAATAGACTCAACATTTTTTGCAAAGTCCACTAAAATGACATCGATTGGTTCACCTTCATCAACGGCCTTTATCAACAAACCCCACCCCCTCCCTTCTCAAGAACGAAACGTATGCTTTCGTTATGAGTCACTGGATGGCGGTTGTGACGAACTGTTTTCCCGAATTTACTGATGAGCGGTTTTTCAAATAGACAAAGCACGGGAAATTTGAAAAACTTTTGTTGGAAATTATCACATTTAACATCCAGTTGATAATTAATGCTGGCGGAAATTTCAGTGCGGCTTACATCCATGACAGTTAATCCAGTGACAAAGTGTCAGTAGCCTCACCATTTTGTCACCTTCATTATTCCTCAACGACATGCCCGATTTTAATTATTTTTTTTTAACATTCCATGTCTGGGTGTGCCACTATCAATGTGCAAAATCTGGTTTAGATTGATGCAGTGGTTATTGCGTAATGTTATTACAAAGATTACATTCGAGTGCATTCATAAACGGAGCTCCGCTCCAAATAGATTAAAAATCCAATGGCGATCTCATTAATCAAACTTTTGGCAACCTCGTTAATCCATTGACGATCTCGTTAATCCATTGGCAAAGTGTCAATAGCCTCACCATTTTGTGACCTTCATTATTCCTCAACGATATGTCCGATTTAATTTTTTTTTTTACAAACCATGTCTGGGCAATGGTTGCACCCTATCAATGTGCATAATCTGGTTTAAATTGATGCAGTGGTTATTGTGTGATGCAATTACAAAGATTCCACTTGAGTGTATTCATAAACGGAACTCTGCTCGGTCTACGGCCTCGCTTCGCTCCAATAAAAAATATGTGCACAGAAAAAAAATAAGCGCCCTATTTCTGCAGCTTCATTTCTTTTATTTGTACTGAGTTTCGTTGAAATTCGTGATTCGAAAACGTGGGGGTGATGAATGCGTAGAGTCACTGCTGATTAAAGCTTAGAGCAAAATAGACGTGCAATTAGGGTATTGACAATGTACTTCATTTTAATTAGGGATAATTGCTTCACCCTCCCCATAATCATAACTTTTAACGCTTTGGTCGCCATTGTAGAAACATTTCAAATACCCTTTCTGCCATTTCAAATACAGATAACATACAAATTCCAAGAAAAAAGCCAAGAAAAGCTGTCGCATCACCCAGGAAAGCTGTCAAACCATACAAGTCGACTTCTTTTACGTGTTCGAACTGGTTGTCAGCATATTCCAGGTTTAGTAGGGTCCTGTTTATGCTGTCGTCTACTTTCATCTTAACTAAGTGCTTGACATACACAGTTTGCTCGCATGGAGGTAAGCATTTAGTCGCGTCAAATTTAAAACTGTTGTAAAATTGTTTCGTGCGTTTGTGTGCCTCTTTAGCAGAACGCCATGAATGGCATAGTGGTCGTTTTGAATTCTTCAAGAATGGTAGGCTGCAACAAAAAAATAATAATAATACAATTATTGTTTTAGGGCTTTTTGTTTCGGTGGCGAATTAGATGTTGTGGAGGCAAGGACAAGTAAACATTATAAAGAAAAGTAGTACTATTTCCGTTTTTGAACTCGATGTCGTGGAGGGGGGGGGGGTGCAGTCATTTTTGTTCTGATATCACTACTTTGAGTGTCAAAAACCTGGCGCGTTCCTAAAGCCTTTTGCTTTTATGGATGATGTCAGTAATTCGAATAATAGTTTTGCAGGATTCCTATAATTTTGACGACTCGGTAACTGTTTTTTTTTTTTTTGGACGCCTTGTATTTATTGGATTTTGGGCACCTACTGAGTTACTCATGTGGTGAAATACAAAATTCTGGTGCTGTTTTCCCTAGATATCGGTTTGTGTGCAAGATATTCAGAATATCATTGAGCGCAATACGAAGTTGGCAACAATTATTGGAAGAACCAACGGCTTGTAGGTAGGTATTGAGTACTGGCCACTGAGCGCACTGTAAATCACGTTTGGTAAAAATTGCATTTTAACCCCTTCATCAAACATCAAAATCCAAGTCACAACATTTAAAAATAAAGCAGTGTGTCGTTTTATAATCTTTCAGCAGTTATAGGAACATTCTGTCATTCTGTCATCCTGTATACACTGAGGGCACTGTGCACTGATTATCACAGAAAAAAGCCAAGACCACAGCAATAAAAGGTTAAAACATACTTACATTTAGATATCTGCGTGTCATGGCGATGTCATCCTCAGAGAAGTAAATGTCGTTTACGTTTTTCGTTTAATATGGTAATAATAATTAATGTATGCTACCCTAACCACATGTGGTCTTATAAGTATTTTTAATGAAAAACTATGACTTGTTATTGTTTAAAAATCTGTTAAAATGCTAAACTTACATTTGGCTACATGGACCCAAACACAAACGTGAGACGCCACTGTGGGAGGGATGACGAAGAAGGAAATGACGTAGATAAGGGTGGTAAGCAAAGGTGGTAAAGTGATAAGAGGCTTGCTGGGGTTAAAGAGATAGTGCAGGAAAGTGGTGGGCGAAAGAGTGGGGTGAGGGAAAGGGCTATATTATGTAAGAAATTTGGCCTAGCTTGTCATGGAAACAATAAAGGTAAAACATGGTAGTAAATGATATTAAGGAAAATTGGAAATTAGCCATTAGCGAAAATTATACACTAGAAATAACTTAGTTCAGTAAGCTACCTTTATGCATTTACGTTTCGTTGGAGTAGCATGACCCGGATTCGAACCGGCTACCCAGTTCGCCCCCAGATGACTTGCATAGTGCCTTAATCGCTATGGCCACATCCTCCACTGGCATAAAGATAACTCATTGAACCCGTTATTAAGGTCACAACCGTGACCAGGACTCCATTCGACCGAAATCTGCTCGGCCATAGGCAATGGAGAGGGAAGAAAAATCATACACTCATAAGGCTCAGTAAAGGAGAAATAAATAGACACAAATTGCTGTAAATAATATTAAGGAAAATTGGAAATTAGCTATTGGCAACTAGAAATAACACAACTAGAAATAACGTAGTTCAAATTTGGTAGTAAATGAGTTGTTAGCTATTTTTCAAGGTTGGGTTCCCTGCGCAACTCCAATGGGACCTTGGAAAACCGTTTGTTTCTGATCTGACAACTTGTTTCTTGGAAAGGTGTGGAATCAGCCTGAAAAATAATATGCGTTATAATCCTCATCCTCAGTCTCAGGCTGTGGAAAGGATGCACAGAACGATGAAAGACATTATCAGGGCTTTAGTTTTAGAGTATCCTGACGAATGGGACGATGCTTTAGCACCAGCCGTGTTTGCAATTAGGTCTACTCCTTGTGAGACGACAAATTTCATCCCTGCGGCGTTAGTTTATGAAAGAAATGTGAGGTTAAAGATGAAAATCACAGATGGAAGGATGGAAAGGTGGAATTACACCGGTTACTACTGTAGGAGTGAAAGACACGGTATGCGAGGGAAAGAGAAAAGTAAAAGGTTTAGAGTTGCAGAGGCGATCTCAGGTGTGAGATACAAGAGGGAAATCTGGAAATGTCACGGGTAGACAGGTGAGCGAGGAAGCTATCAGTGGCCCTCTGTCAGCAAATGTAAATTTAGGTGCCTAGTAGTTGTCAAATTAAGAGCAAAAACTAGATTACTGGTAGTAAATGCTAGGAAGAAAGTAAAGTTAAGGTTAGGATTCACTGGTGATTGCGTTCACATTGCGTATGACTTTGCAAAGTTGGTATTGCCTTTAATACCGTCAGTGTAAACAAAGGATCACCAGACAAAGTGGGAGGGGGCAGTAGCTTTGGGGAAGCTTATCAAAAGCAGCAGCGTGTGCTTGCTTCTCCCAAGTGTTGTTTAATTCTGTTCCTAGCAAAGTGTTTTTTTGTGATGAACAAAAAATCAATTTTTTTCAGAGTAATTGTTTGCATTCTGTTAGGATGAGAGTTGCATGTTTGCCTTTCTGCTGGGGAAAGGGGGGGGGGGGGGACAAATGCCCTAATGCTGAGTTTAGTATTTTTTTTACCAGTGGTAACAATATTTTTGAGTTGAATCCAGGGAGGTGGATTGTTTTGTGTGGTATGGTGGTATGGTTATGGTGTGCTGTTCGTGTAAGTGGATGGATCGCTAGTTAAAGAAAGTTTCCTGAATATTGCAGAGTATGAAACTGGTGCGTTGTATTTGGTGTGTCAGCCGAGCTGTATGGTATTGAGATGGTAGTGTTGCCGTGTTGTGGATGGCGGGTTGTGAGTGTGCAGAAGTGTATAAGTGTGCAGAAGTGCAGAAAAGTTGTGCAGTATTGGTGAAGTGGGGAGTACATCCAAAGTGCAGTGTGTGTCTTTGTACTTAGAGGGTTGGAAATAAATCAATGCCACGTTCGTTCCTGGTGATATACATCACTAGTTGCCTGCACTTACTGTGATTCGTTGGAAACAGCATAGGGTTGGAGGTGTAAAGTTGGCATCTATTGTTTGCAGGTAATTGTGATAATTACCTAATGACCCGTAATTAGGAAAAATGACGGCTTTCCATTCGAATCATCAAGCTGAACTGTTGCCGATGAAGGAACGCCGGTTTTGGTTACATTAACTACTTGGTGCCACGCGTATTCCACGCAAGGTGATTGTTGCATTTTGGTTGGTGGGAAACTGCCCATAAACGAATTTTGGGGCCAAGAATAATTCGTTCACTACAGGCTGGCAACAAGGACAGCGCAGCATGCAAGAACAGTCTTGGTGGAGAAATTCTTGGCTAATTTGGCTTGAATGTTGAAGCGTAAAATTGTAAATACGTTTGTCTAATGCAGAAAGTAATGAAGAATAATTTTAACATGTCAGCAGTGAACCAATGAATTTACAAGTCGTAAACTCTGCCTTGCACACCTGTCCGCAGTCTGCAATTGTCCTGCAAATCATCGAGCAAACCGATCATCACCTTTCAGTAATGGTTGCAAAAAATTAGAACAACGAATTTGCGGTTGAAATCTTTCTTCCCGCCCATCACACCTTTGTTGCGGAATTTCGTCATTGCCGTTTGCTTTCGATTCATGGGAAGCTTAATCACCTCCCATTTTTGGAATCCCTTCTGCCCCTACACCCCATGGAATGCGTTTCCCGTAATTTTCCGAACACATCGGACAGCTGTTAAGCACACTTACAAACGGATGTTTTGTAAAGTCATGCAACCCACATCAGGATCACTCAGCGTTCTCTTCTATCGTACTCACGATCATTTTTGACTAGGTCTACTTTAGTGCTAAATTTGCAGGTGATGATATTTTCGTAGCAATAGAAAAGGAGAATTGCCGGCCCTACCGGCTAAATTCTGTTTCTATTGTGTTGACGAAAATATACAATACCTCTACCCGCCCTATGCTCCCCTCTTGAGTCACCACCTTGACAACATATTGAGAGGAATAAAAGCATGAGTCGGACTCAAAAAGCAGAAGGTTAAAAAGCACTTTAGTTATTAAAAATACAAACAGAGTAGCCATCAAGTGCAGTTGAAATATAAAATTACGACGTTTCGGTTCCTAGGTCGGAACAGTTTTCAAGTGAAGGGTTTGAAACATGTCAAACAATTTTTTATTTTTAAGTTGTTTGATGTGTTTTAAACCCTTCACTTGACAACGGTTCCGACCTAGGAACCAAAACGTCGTGATTTCGTATTTCTCCTACACTTGATGGCTACTCTGTATTTTTAATGAGTTGGACTGGCAACCACTTGTCTTACGGCGTGTTTGCGCAGCGACTCGCCTTTGCATTCTCGCAGCTAAAACTCAATCGCGATGGCAAAGGTGACATTTCCATGGTAACAATGCTAAATGGATTAGCTGAATCCGACATCGTTCGAGTAAATACTTGCAGTCTTATAATCCGTGCCAATAATATAAAGAATTCCTCATGACGAAACAATTTTTCCAAACACTTCTGAACTCACGTTATTTGCTGTTTTCTTTGCGAGGCGGCAGACATAAAACCGCCACCATGTTGGAATTTGAGGTGATTTCTAGCTTCTAGAAGCGAGAATGCAAAACCGAGTGGTTGCGCAAACGTGTCCTTATAGAGGAGAGCGTGCATGCGCACTCCGGGGCTGGCGAGCTGACGGATTCTGGTTTAATCTCTAGAGGGAAAACTGCATTTGAGAATCAAACAGAAACAGAATTTAGCCGGTGGGACCAGCAATTCTCCTTTTTCACCATTTATTGTTGTGCTCCAGACTGGTTTTTTTTTTGCGATATTCAAGACGTGCACAGGTAGCATTTTATTACTGTGCATTGATGGTACACACCAATATGTATCAGCTCAATCTCCACTCGACTTCTGCACACAAAATTCATACTGACAGTACACAATTCGTGTTGAGGCTGATCATGTATACAGTGATGTCTACTATCAGTGCGTAGCGTTGTTAGAATGCACGTTTACAGAATGTCTGAGTAGTTTGACGAGAGAGTTTAAGTACTCATAATGATGAAAACAGAACACATCCCAAACTGGTGCGCAAGGTAAACATCAAGAAGATTGTGACGTTTCGGGCTGACTGAGTCTCGGTTTCAAGCATGCAATCAAATTTTTAAGCAAAGGAGCTTAAGTCAAATTAAAAATACACTTAAAAATCCCATAAAAACTCCGGAACGAGCAAAGCAACAAGATGAAACTTACGACTAAAAATTTATCTAAGTTAGTAACGGCCATGCTTCAGTTGTAGGTATGGGGGAAGGTGTTGGCGGGATAAATTCGAAATACCTTACTTGTGAAAAAAGGGACGTATTTTTTAATTGGTTATTTTCAGGCACAATGTGGATAAGTACGGTGGGGGGGGGGGGGGGCGCCATTGCGAGACTATGCAGAGGTTTCTAGTATCAATGTCGACCCATACTGATTTTTTATTGAATAAATAAAACATTGGTGTTGTCAAGTCGGGGTGTACGCTGTCTTTATTCTGTGCTGAACGAATGAGTTGGATTTGTCATGACTCCTGAAAATCGATCAATGAGATGAAATTATTTTATTTAATGTTGATTGGTCGTAAGTATAGCCTTGCATGTCTGCACCTTGCAGGACATCTTATGAACTACCAGAGGATCTTACGAAGCAAGTTTTTTTTGTGTTTTTAGGATGGATTTTGCTTTTGATGTTTGATATTTTCATGTTCATATAGATTGATGACCACTCATTCATTTGGCACTATATGTATTACTCTCACTGTTGTTGTTCAATCAATGTTGTGATTGTTTCCACATGCGATTGATTAGTTTTATCTGGTTTTATATATACCAACACGATTGTCGCGGTCCAATTGGTGTTAGCATTGATGTTGACTGTCGACTCTTTGTCAACAATCGACATCAAATCGGTATACAGCATGCAAATCGGCATACGCATCAGCTCAACATGTACATTTCCTCATTTCTAAATTGGGTTGTTACAGAGCAGCTTACCTACAATTAAGGACTTTGTCCAGCTCTTCATCCATATTGCGATTGTAGCATTCTGAATAGCGACGAGCAGTGTCACACATTCTGTGTGTTTTATTCTGGAAATGAAACTGAACAACAACAATTACACTGATTGATAGAATTAATTCTAATGGTTTAAGCTTGAATAACACGACTGAAAGTTTAACAGGAAAATCCAAAACATGCAATTGCAAACTTAACTCCGTGTTATTCTGATATTATACGCAGTCATCGTTGGTACTCTCATAAAGATGTTAGGTGTTGCTGAATTATTTAAATTTTTTTAATAACAATGGTCATCGCGTACATCTGATACATCGTCATATCCAACTATTAAGATGGATTCACAAAAGTTGGCACATTGTAAAGCAAGCTATTAACATCTCTTTCGTCATTAAAGTATTGCAAGTATATAACCCTTCCCTCGTTAATTGTTGTTTATTGTATGAAAAGGGCAGCACGAGGGCAGATGAGAATCATGGAAAAAAACACGAATGGACTAATTAATTTTTCTCGCAAACATGTAATTTATCATTTGCGTACTCAGTCGGTATCTTCTTCAGATAACTAGATAAAACAATTCACGTGGCTTTAATACACAAATCCTTAAAATAAAAATATATACAATAAAAAAAAAAGGTACGTAAAATAAGGTAGGCGTTGAGCTCTGGCTTTTTTAGCGTACATATTTTTATTTTAAAATATTTGTGTTGTAAAGCCATGTTAACTTGTTTTACCTGGTTACCTGACTGAGTATGCGAAAATCTGTGTAGTAAATTATATGGTTTCGAGGGAAATGCAGCAGTCTACCTGTGTTATTTTCGTGACATTAAGTATATGATTACCTGTAATTTTTTTCTGTATGAGGTAATTACCTGTTTGACTGCCATCTCGACCGTGTTCAGCCATCGAAGACAGAGGCAAGCCGGCAACAAGTAGGCATCGTGAATGTGAATAGTATCATGATCGTGTATGATGTACTGTGGAAACAACCAAAAAGTCTAGACGTAATAATTTGAATAACATTTACAATCAGATTTAAATCAGGTCCACTAGGTCAATTGGGTCATTTGAGGGAAGTTATTGGCTAGTCAGCTAGGTCACTAGGTCAGCGGATGTACGATAAGATCTAGATTTGGGGATTGTTTAACATCTCTGTAATGTGTGGCGCAGTGGCAACCCGGACCACTGCAATGTGACTGAGGTTGGTGCTAATAACCTAGTTGTCGAAGCACCATTAAGACTCAATTCCCACCCACCCCCCTCCTTCCAAGCACCTGACCCGTAAGTTCGCGACCAACCTGGGCCCAAGTCCGGGACTGACCCGGTAATACGATTCGTGGACACTATTCCCCAGACTCAATCCCTGCAGAATTCCCTCCCCCTCAAAAGACTTCAAAGAAATTCTCCCCTTAGGTCGGCATTCTCCCACCCCTGGTCATTCCCCTCCCCCACCGGACGTTTTCTTTATTTATTTACGAAAATATTTCAAATTTTTATATAAAAATGGTGTTGTCTTAAATGGTAATTTATTTGGCAACGTGAACCGAGAGCAGGCACATTGAGCACAAAAGCAACTTTCCTATGATAGAAGGCAAGCTGCCAGAATTAACCAAGTATCGAGCGAACATCTAGCATTATGACATCAGAACTGTGGGGACCCACGCTTTGTACGGGAAAGATAAAGATCCTAGATCATAACTGCTGGAAACCGACTGCCGGAATATACGAAGAATAAAACTCCAGGTGAGCACACTATGTATACGGTTTATTCTCCATATGCGCGTAATAAACAGTGGGAAAATTACACTTTTTAATGTAAGTACATTTAATGAAAAAAAAAATTATATCTAAGGTATTTGTTACAACTGTGTTGGGGGGAGGAGTGTTCGGAGGGGAGCGATAATGTCCAATAACGCAATGTTGTCATGGGCCAACATAACATACGAGGTGGAGGACAAAATAAAATCGTTTTACAACTGAATGGGTAGATTGTGCGACATCCAAATTTGAAAACGTCACTATAATTTAATGTTTACGTGCAAGATTCTCGTGCAAAAGTCTCGTTTGAACGTTTCTTGAAGAGGCTGGGGTGGGTTGGGCAGGTGCGGGGATCAAATGGTGACTGATCAGACTTTAAGTTTTAGGATTGGTGTTAGTGGGACACTCTCCCCTTCCAACTACCTTGCCACGCATGTGGTCAAAAATGTATTATATATTATAAGATAAGCTGCAACATAAATTTATGGACGTATATTCCGGCAGGCAAAATATAAGGCAACCGATCAGAAGTTTGCAAAACTGTGATACAACAAAGTAAGGGAGCTCTTCTCCAATGTATTTTTCAACTTTAAAAACAGTGTTAAAACTGAGAAAATATGGCGATAATTCAACATCTGTTAAGAATAGTCTACCATTTTAAAGCTGGGCGGATTCATATACATTTTTTATCATTAATTACGCAAACTAAAGTGAAACGTCTAAGATACAGTTTATTTTTATTCACCTGTGCTGCATACTTGATGCCATGAGCATTATGAATCTTATAGTGCTGGTAACCTTCCAATATTATCTTAAGGAAAGTAGACGGGCCTCTGTATTCCATGGGAAGCTCTAAATTAAAATTATAATTAAATAAGTAAGTAAACATAACAATAATCTTGGAAATAGTATATTTTTCAAAGACACTAATGAATGGCAAGTGAGAGCCTATTAAAGAACCGGTATTTCAACGTACTACTTGGTGCATACTGGGTTTAGTGCACCTTGCATCTATTTGTAAAGCATAGTATTGGTTAGCTCCTTCAGCTACTTGATGTTCATTGGTTGTATTTGGTGTAACTTGAAACTATCAGTCTCTGTGTTAACCAATTGACATCTGTTATGTAAATGATACAATGTATTAAATATGCTTGCTCTGGTCACAATAAATTGTCTGATACCAATTGCCAACACTATGCCTATCCTTTCAGCTTTAGGTTAGAGATACATATCACTACTACTCCCAACACACATTTTTTGTAGGCCAGCTATTGGCCGAGCATGCGAAGAGAGTCATTTCGAATACTCGACAGAATTTAGATTTTGTTTGTCTGATAGTCTGTGTGCGTGTGTGTGTGTGTTTTTTTTTTTTTCTGTTTCGGGCACGATACCGTTCACAATTTTATTCTGATTTGGCTGAAGTTTCATGACAAAGGTGCTTCGGTGCGTCAAATTCACGAGTTTGAAAACGAAATAGGTACGTACCTCAAATATTTTCGGAGATAGGCCTATTCGAGTTTTCCGTCGGACTACAGTGACCATTCTTTATAAACCCTTGGAAGCATAAAGTTTCTGGGTGTCCCCCCCCCCCCCCGCCCACATTTACTGTGAAATTGCAAAAATTATTGAACAATCCGAATTTATTGTTACTATAAATACGTGCCTTACAATAATTAATATTCATTCAATTAATTATTACTATTTCTCAATAAT
>JAHWFP010266907.1:0-10487 GCA_023313725.1 Lithobius niger | reverse complement strand
TTTTTGTGCTAAATTGTTGCGTTTAATAAATATTAAGCTTAAAAATACATTTTCAAGTGAATATGTGAAACAAAAAACGGGCACAATAAATGAACTGAAACAAAAAATAATTAATCTAGCCTAGCTTTTATAAAAAAAAAATTCTTGAGTGCTTTCACGACAGCAAATAGACTAGAAATCAAAGAAAAAATTAAGATGATCAACAGGATTTATCCCCAAATTTTGGGGATAAATTGTAGTGTTTTGGGGATAAATTATTATTATTACATTTGGGGATAAATTACTTGTTCATCACAACGATAGTGCAAATCCGCTAAAAAATTTTAGATTCCCTCTTAATATTGATCATCCCACGCCAGATTTTAGATTAAATGTCACAAAACCATCCATAGGTCTACAGGGCGACATCCGCGGCGAGGCATTTCATGAAGATCTGCTTTGCTGCTTATTCAATGCTAGAATATGATGAAGTTATTAAACAAGAAAAAGCAACTTTGAAAAGAATATAAAAGAAAAAATAGAAACATCCTTATTTACAATAAGTACAAACAATGCAGTAATGTTCTTGCTACAGTCTTAAAAAATGAAGAAATAAAAAAGGAACGTAAAATTATTTTAGAGGGTACCACTGCTGCTATTTTCAAATTTATCAAACGTAAAACCGGATGTACTCAGCATTTACCCCCCTTCCATTTTGATGGGGAAATTCTACCTGATGACATCGACAAGGCAAAATTCTTAAATGACATTTTTATACAAAACTTTACTGCTCAAATTAAAATTGTTGACTTAAATCTCCAATCCAATGACAACACATCAGAGTTCGAAAAATTTGCTCCCACTGACATCTCCAAAAATGATACTTTGACAATTCTTAGTAATTAAAAAAAAAATACAATGCTATCTGTCCGGACGGCTTTTCCTCTGCATTCAATAAGAAATGTGCAGTTCAGTTAACCCTACCTTTATCTCTGAGTAAATCTCTGTCAACCAGAGCCAGAGTCATCCCAATTTTTAAGAACGGTAATAGTGCAGACCCGTCGAACTACAGACCCATCTCACTAACTTGTGTACCTTGTAGAATCCTTGAGCGTATCATAAAAAACAGAATTATGACTTATCTTATAACCCATGGTCTGCTGTCTGATGACCAATTTGGATTCTTGCCAGGAAGGTCGACCATCCTTCAACTTCTGTGTTGTCGCAATGACTAGACGAGGGCTCTGGAACGTGCAGAGTCGACGGATGTCGCACTGATTGACTTTGCTAAAGCCTTCGACTCTGTACCTCACCAAGAGCTGAGCCTTAAATTCTTAAATTATGGCATTGGGGGTCATATTCTTAGATGGATAAACGACTTCCTATCATATAGAACGCAACAGGTCTGTGTGGGAGAAACAACTTCTAAAGAATGTTATGTTACAAGTGGTGTTCCCCAGGGTTCAGTGCTGGGTCCTCTACTTATTCTGGTCTATATAACGATCTAAAAATCTCTAATCCGCGCATAGTTACCCCAAAATTTGCTGATAACGTTAAGTTCTATAATAAGATTATAACCACTGAGAACCTTCATGCATTGTCCTCTTCCTTGCTAGAGATGGAACTATGGTAAAAAAAGAATGGAACTTACCCTTGTCCAGTCCAAAATGTAAAGTTTTCCACATTGGTAAAAAAAAAAATAAGAATTTGGACTATGCACTTTACGGAAATTTTCTGAATCATGTTACTGTAGTTAAAGACCTAGGTGTCTGGTTCTCCAGTGACCTTAAAAGCAGATCTCACTGTGATAATATCGTGAAGATCCCACGGCAGAACTCGGCCATTATTAGGAGATGTTTTACCTCTGGTGATCGGAATATGGATGGGCTTTTAAGACTTATGAGAGACCAATCCTGGAGTAAGTTTGTCAAGTCTCGTCTCCACATCTAGTAAAATATGTTAATCTCACTGAGTCTGTCCAGAAGAGATTCACAAAATATTTGCCATGTTTTAAGTACAGAGCGCTTAAAAAATCTTAAATTTCGACTCTCTTGCAAAAAAGGGAAGGTGAATACACCAGGGGTCACCAACTTAAACTTGTCGGTAAACAAACTAAGCGAGATAGTTGTAAGTTCTTTTTCTCAAATCGGGTTGTTGGTCCGTGGAATGCACTCCCTGCGGATGTTGCCCAGGCACCTACATTAGCAATCTTCAAATCTAGGCTGAAGGGGATTGATCTGACGAAATACGTAAGCAGTTTTTAATGGCATTTTATAGTTATTTGGGACAAAGGGATTACCGGCTTTGTTACATTTGATATTGTTTTAGTTTTTGGAGGAACGGGTCTTTGAGTTTGGTAGTAAGCGATGGCAGGTTGAAATTGACGTAGAGTAAACGATCAAATCGGATTGGCTTTGCGGATGGAAGTTTTATGGTTCAGTTTACATGATGTTCAGTACAGAATGCTCGCCCTAGTTGACAAAGGGCCTCCATCCTAATCTTAATGAGATGGGTGTGAAATTAATGAAAGTTAGTGGGACATGACGTGACTTAAGCTGGGAGGACTGGGGAGAAGAGAAAGTTGGGGGAAATAATTCTAATTAATATTTACCGAAATGTTGCAGGATGACAAACCATCGGTTGCATGACAGGTTGAATTGGAGGATTGGAATGGGAATATTTACGTTGGGCCTCGAGCAGTACAATTCGTCGCCAAGGCAATGCATGGCTCTTACATTCTTAACATTGAAATATATTAACAGTGACAATTGTTTGACAAAACGTTATCTTGGAGTAAGAGCAGATTGTTGGGCACAATCTTGGGGGCAAGGCTGATTGAGGTAGTGAAGTTGGCCAATAATGTCTAGACACCAAAATGGTCGCTACATTTTATGTAATTAGGTAAAGTATAAGTGGATACAACCAATCCCTTCTTTATCCTTTTGTGTTTAGAGTCACAATAAATTGTATATTATTATCATATTATTATTCCTTGTTCAATGGAATTTGAGTTTATCCTATAGTTCGTTTCGTTCGAGTGAACTCTAATCAGTTTTTATTTGTGTACCTTCAAAGCTATGAATGCCACGTGGTATACCCTCCAACCTACCCTCCAACTACCCTCCAACTCCTACATTGTATGGATCATTGGACTAGGGCTGTGGATGAGCGTAAGCCAGTCGATATTGTATTCATCGACTTCGCGAAGGCTTTCGATTCGGTTGTTTATGAGAAGTTATTTTTCAAGTTAGCATTGTGTGGATTTAGCAATAATCTCATGCAATGGCTTAAGTCCTTCCTTCTCAACCGACAACAGCGGGTCCAAGTGGGAAATACACTGTCTGATAATCAACCAGTTATAAGTGGGGTACCTCAGGGTTCAGTTTTAGGCCCGCTATTGTTTGTCATTTATATAAATGATCTGACCACAAAAATCCCAGAAATTAATATCCAAAAATTTGCTGATGATGTGAAGCTATATAAGGTCGTTACGGACCTGCATGACCATCATGTTCTAGGCACAGCCATTGCCCACATTGAGAAATGGTCTGAGGAATGGCAACTACCTATATCGGCTACTAAATGCAAGACTGTGCACCTCGGTAGAAATAATAAGAATTTCAGCTATTCCATTGGTAATTGTACCCTTGAAAACGGATGTCTTTATAGGGACCTTGGGGTTTTCTTGACTGGTGATATGAAGAGCTCCACACACATTAACGTAATCGTGAAAGTTGCCCGTACCCGAGCGATTCTGATCCGACGGTGTTTTAAATCACAAGATGTTAGTTCTTTTCCGTGCTTTTAAGACTTATGTAAGGCCCCACTTGGAATATGCCTCGCCAGTCTGGTCACCCTACCTGATCAAGGATATTGTGTTGATCGAATCCGTCCAGCGTAAGTTTACGAAATTGCTCCCAGGCCTTTATCACAAATCGTACAATGAGCGTCTTAACCTTCTGAATCTAACAACACTTGAAAATCGCAGGTTGATCGCCAACTTCTCACTTACATACGGGCTTTTAAATAACTAGTTTGATGTTGATGCCCGGCAGTTTTTTGTTATTCGTGGTTGTGAGAGGCCATCCACTGAAGCTGGTGGTCGACCGCTCTAGGACTAACACCTGTAAATTTTTCTTTTGTAATCGTGTTGTGGATCCTTGGAACCATTTGCCATGGGAGGTTGTCATGGCACCTTCTCTGGCCAGCTTTAGGAGATTGGTCAGAAGGGTAGACCTCTCAGGGTTTTGTCGAGCTTGACCCTCGGTGTGCGCTGCAGCTATGCTCGGTGCGCATTTTATTTCTAATACCTGCTTGTTCTATATCTTTTGTTTTAAACCATCATGTTTTATTTATGCTGTGTGTTAATCCGGTTACAACTTCACAGCATATGTTTTTACTTCACTTTATTATTATTATTTTTATTAAGAGTGACAATTGGCTTTGGCCAAGCTTTAACCTACGATTATTTTATTTGCTTATTTTATTTTTATTTTTTAAGAAACGTTGACAATTGCATCCGGCTTTTCCCCCCACTTGTCCCACACGTTTGGCGATGCCATCGGGGACCACTGTGTCCCTGGTAGGTCTAACCTTGGTGGTAAGGCATTCGTGACCCAAACCCAATACCATCAACCCATCCTCTGCAGCCGAGCCATCGTCTTCGTTTCAAACTTTTAAATTCTTTAACTTTTGTAATTTATAAAAAAAAAATTTAGTTTTAACTTCGGATGGCAGTCAGTGGCCACCAGGTCCTTGCCATTCCGCTTGCATTTGAAGCAAACTTATATTATTGTTATAATATTTAGCGTGTGTCTATATTTAGCGTGTGCCAGCTGTATTCTGCATAGCTGATCTTCGTTTTCTGGGAAATTCGTTGCCCCTTTAACGTGCATTCAACATATAATTTCTTCTTCGTATACCCCGTTATAGGTTCTTCATTTATTTTGACAGCGAATGGCGCTGTTCTGCTTTACTTTTTTTTTTTTGCTTCATGTTGTGCCCCATTGTTTCATTTAGCAGCATTGTCATGTCTTGGTGCTGCGAAGCAATCGACGAACACAATTTGAAAACAATTCAGCTGGCCTCCTGAAGCCAGCACTGACGAACTAAATAAGTCGTGCAATGACGTCGGCCGCCCAATTTTGAGGCCGTGACCGAGTGCCTGATGGTTTGAAAGATTTAAGCGAAAACCAGGACGGTTTCATTTTGATTCTCAACAAGGAATTAATGAATTTATTCACAGCGTAAGGGCTGGTTTACGCACCGAGACCTTCTCGCTCGCCAAAAGCTATTTGCTAGGCAACCGTTATTTATTTACGATTAATTTCCCGTTTCTATTAAATGATTGCGGTAATAGACAACAAATTAAATGTATTAGAAATAACAACACGGACAAAGAACAAAGTGCAACAGTCATTTTAAACATTGCTACAACATTGTTGCCATTTCACGCTATTTCCAAAATTTGCTATTCTCGCTGAAAAAAAAAAGCTTCTAGCAGTGATCAAACGACGGTAGAATAAATAGCTACTCGCAGTGAGAATTCAAAATCCAACATGGCGTCCATTTCGGAGTTATCGATTCGAAGACAAACCTTCGAATGCCGGTATTCAGGAATCTGTCCATCGTCGTGTACTGCAGTAAAAATTGTTTTCTTGTTGTCATAAATCGACGCTGTCACTTTGCAAGCATCGTACGTCGTGTCGCGAGGCACGAGGAGAAAATTTGCGTCCGCGCTGTTGCCATGGTTACTACGTATAGACAACTTGAAAGCCGCATTCTCCGACAATAGGGAGAAGCAGCCAGCAGATTTAGTATTGACCAATAAAAGCTAGTGAGCGAGAAAATTGTCCTTGCGTAAACGCGCCCTAAGTGGACCGAGACCGTGCGCCGCACTACACACTACAAACATCAAACTAACATGAGTCAACAGTAATAGTGCATCCGAACAAGAGATTACGACATCAAAAGCCACCCAATGACACCAAACGTCACCAGGGTGCCCCAAGGTACCACGGGATCCCCCTCTCCCCCTCTACCCCCAGCAGTCCTAGGAATAAACCTTTTGCTGGCCGACTCGCTTTGTTGCTTTGTTTTTTTTAGGGAGCCGAACCCAAATTGGGTTATCTGCCCCACGACTCCATGAACACGATGCACCATAGGGCCGCTGGCCGACAATGTTAACCTGAGAAAGATGCAACGACAATGTCACTTTCCCCGCTCCCAAGCATCGTAACACCTTGTTCGAGTCAACTCCAATCCGGTCATGTCGCAGACGTACATGTCTTGCGTATTGTTCTATCCTTCTGTCGTGCAACACGCAGATTTGTGTGTTGATGTGTATCCTTGTTTATTTATACAGGCATTTTAGTTTGTGGTGCACCGGATGTTAGAGTTAAGTTGGCAATAAGTAGAGTGAGTCTATGACGTTGGGGTCTGTACTACTGAAGTAATAAAGTATTAATATTATTAATAATAATAATCATAATAATAATAATAATAATCCGGTCATGTGCGCCTCGCCTCCTTGTTGCACCATTGTTACATCTTGTAGCCTTGTAGCTTTTTTTTTTACGTTGTTAGCCTCTGTTGTAGCATGTCAATGATCCTGGGTTTTCCGCTTGGATTTCTCCAGCTAAATTGCCCCTCTCATCGTTGTGGGGCAGATAACCCAGTTGAACAATAAATAAAAACAAGAATATTGCCATCACATTAAAATAACTTTCAAAAGGTCCTGTTCCTTCTTAATGCCTGCATTCTAAGCTATAAAAATTAAATTTGGTTCATTGGTTCGAACTCTAGGTGAGGGTACAGTTGCCTCAGGAAGAAGAATAACAACAACAACAAAAAGAGTATTGCCGTCTCATCTAGACACACGCTAATGTGTCACACCAAATTCGGCAACAAACATCACATCAATTCAATTGTCGAGGTTGTAAACCATTGTAGCGCGACGCCATAGCGTCAGTGTCTTATAAACTGAAGCATAGTTGGGCACATTTCAGGTACTTGGGGAAAAATAATAATGCGGTACAAAAACTTAAATTGTGTTGAAATCGAGAGCAATGACCCACCTGACAAAAATTAACTCGTGTAGGAATGCCAGCTAAGCTGTTTTCAATGCAAAATCTCACCGTCAATAACGTTGAAAATGTGTTACTAACTAGCTAGATAGCACGCTCATCCACATGTTAAATCCCTTAGGGTGATTATTCATCGATTGCGAGATAACGGGAAGGCTTCCAGCTGTGGAATTAGACGAATGGTGCAGTACAATACGAATTCCGTACAATTTATGGTTTGGAGCCTAGGGGCATAACGGGGATGGCGTGGGAGGGCGCGTAAGTACGAAAATATTGTTATAACCATTGTTAGTATTGTCGGCATCGTCTCTCATTGGACGGCCAAAGTTTGCACAATGAGAACGTGTATACTGACGTGCGTACCTAGACACACACTATTGTATCACGATAAACCTAATACAACAACGTTGCAATGAAATTTTATTCACGTCCAATTCACGAAAAATAAACCAACTGTAAAATAAACAAAACCAAAAACTGGTAAAGAGGCCACCAAGTTGAGAGTGGTTCGGCCCTTCAAAGGAGTGATATCAACACACCAAAAGTAACTAAATAAAACAAATGACAACAAAATTAAAATCAAACCAAAAACCTATAAAGGGGTGACTAAGTTGAGAATGGTTTGGCCTATAGTCAAAAGGTAGTAGCAAATTGTTGAAAACCAACTTCTTGTTTGACGTGGCACATTATTACACATCTGCACGGTAGTGGAGTTGAGTCATTACACAATTAAAAAAAAAAGAGTGATAGTTCCGAAAGTAGCAATGTTCAAGTTTTCATTTAACCTCCGAACTATTAAGCGGCGCGATTAATTTGGCGAATGTTTTGGTGTGTTGATATCACTCCTTTGAAGGGCCGAACCATTCGGAACTTGGCTGGCCTCTTTTACCAGTTTTGGTTTTTGATACGATTAAAACAACGGTTACAAAAAGCTGGTTCTTGTTAATACCTACTTTATAATCTATGTAAATTGATCATCGGTCCATTGGTTCATCTGACCAGGTAATGTCAAAGAATCCCAACAACAACAAGAAATGGCCTTTCTGTGCAGGCCAAATGGTTCGATTAGTTTCGTCAAGATTTTTAATCCACTGAAATAGTTGAGATACGACCGTAAATATGGAAAATCTTTGGTCTATGTCAATTCTGGGGGAAATTCTGGGTTTTTCAGAGTTTGACGTTTAACATGCAATTTCGTGCTGAGGCTTAGAAGAGGTACCACTTTTGTGTTCCTTTATACAACTACCACACTCCAATAACTTGATTTGGGAAGGTGCCTTAATCATAACATATTTTAGTACGAACATATTTGCCAAGTCATTCATTGGAAATGCATTGCCCATAATTTTATTTGAGTTCATTTTGACTTGAAATGTTTGTTTTTACTTTATTCGGTTTGACGTGACTTATAGTGTAATTACAGCTACTTTGGTCAATTTTGTTAATTATACTAAAATTCTACCCTACCTCATCCCCTATTTCTTCAAACGTGCCCGAAATTCTTCTGGATTTTAGATGAATTGTGTATGAACTTGTTTTAAAGTAATTCTGGCTGGGATGAAAGTTTACATTGAGCTTTGAACGGGTCAACCATAAGAAGGAATTGGAAATAGTTGATCTGTCAGATAGAAAAAGGGAAAAGGAACCGATTGTAATGCATTTTAAGTATTTAACAAAGAATACGGCAAGGACTGACCGGGGTTGGTAGATGGCTACGACTTATTTGGAAGTGAGTTAAATTCGCGAATATGAATTTGGATTTATCTGCTTTGCACTGATTCTCATTATATTTGCTAGAAAAGGAAGTGATTTGACTTGCCGTACATTCGATGTATATAGGTGATTGGCTTAAATCCGCTGCCGTGAAATGTTGCCCATAAACGGGACAGAAAGCCAATTGGGCTCGATAAGTGTTAATAAATACGGATTCCCCACTCAGGCAGTCTAACATTTAAGTCCAAAAGGCAACGTAAATAGGTTTGGATCCGTATTTAAATGTTTCCCATCACAGCTGTGAAACTCGAAATATTCAATTTTTACGTGTACAGTAAATACTCCAAATGTTAATTTTATTTGCCGCTGAATGTAGGAATAATCAGTCGCGTATACCAGAAAAATCCCAAAACAGCTTAGCATCCTCTTGTTACTGTCTCCTTAATGTGCTGACACAAGGCAAAAACGTCCTTTTATACTGAATGTGCCATATTTAGTGTATCTGAATTGAAGGCCTACACAGATAACATAGAACACGTTCATCATCAAGCTTACCTCCATTGAGGTATTACCTTTTCCAAGCCTTTAAACCATAAGAAATCTTTTCACAGTTTCTTCAAAAATTTTATTATCTTTAATGAAAGCGTAAGCAAAATTCTATGAACCTTTTAAACATAGGTGCAAAATTACACATCCCCATCAATTTGATCTTCCATTCCAAAAGGTGCAGCAATGCTGATATTGTTGTGCATCAGGAGAGACCGGCTGGCCAATAACCGCTGATCAAATCTACTTTATTTTACGTATGTTGAGAGCTAAAGTGTGAACAATTCTTCAATCCTAGTTAGGGAACGCATCTTTGATTTTCTGACACTAAGTCCAAGAATTTGTACAAACAAATTCTGTCTTCTGTCCGACGTATTAACCAGTCGGCCTAAATACTTGGCTCAATACACTGATCATTACAATTTTTTTGGTTACTTACTAGGGAATCTAGGCTATTACAACTACTCCACAACTATTGTCATGTGCAACACAATCTGTCCATTTGCACTTCTATCATTGGCCATCATGCATTTATGTTCATATACGTCCTACAACTGTTTGCGAAAAATTGGTAGATCACTTCCCCACTCCAAGTTTTTCTGTCCATAATTCACATCACTCGGTAATCCAGCCACCCAGAAAACCTATCCTTCAGCAATACTTCCATTGTCCTGTCTTAAACAATGAGATAACCTTCCTTTGCACATTGATAATCCTTTACAAGCAAAGTTGATAAATGCTGTTTGTTGAAGGCTCTTTTAACCTTGATTACTGAGAACTGCATATCCGATAGTATTTCCCTTTTGAAACAGTTTGTAAAGGAACATACAGTCGTTTAGTAAAGCCCCATTAAAAAAAGTAACCTAAGGTGAGACTTTTTCGCTACAGACTTAATTCCAAATTTAGAATGTAACTCATGATTAGAAAATAGTCATGCGCTGGAATCAGATTACCGTAGTTATATTTTTTTTTTCTAAATTACTCAACCTCGTAAAAAAAGTGGAAGATAAGGACAGTTCCATACACACCACAAAGCAAAACCTAATTAAACATTCGGCCAAATATTGTTCAGCTTTTATGATATGATCAATCATCAGAAATCTAGTTCTATAACAGGTGTTTTATATGAAATCGTATACGCTCTTTTTTTTTTTGGTGGGGATG
>JAHWFP010266904.1:0-26012 GCA_023313725.1 Lithobius niger | reverse complement strand
ATTACTTAATTCGCAAAATTTCAATGACAAGTGCTTTCAATAACATCTTGGAATGAGCAGGGCTTAAGTAATAAAATTGGGGAAGTAGAGAAATTATTGCAATTTCCACATATTCTTGGTGTTCAGGACGCTTACAATATAGGTAGTTTTAACGGTTCCACATTTCGTACTGATTTCATATTCTCAGGCATTAAAGTTGGTATCTTTTTAAAATGGTCTGTACTGTATATTGCTGTACACACAGCGGTTCAGCATCTGGGATTTGATGCGTATGCAGTCAAGAACAGGATGTTGAATCGTTGGGTCACCTAAATAATATTAATAATAATATGATAATAATAATATGCAAGTTCACTACAGAAACAGTGGTAGGACAACGGAAGGGCTGTGAACCTCTGACACCGAGCCTAATATAAATGAAAGGGGAAATTTAGGGGCACCAGGACAAAGGGGAGAGAACAAATACCAGATTCTACAAGGCATTAATGCTGTTTGCCCCCCTCATTTTGACAAGTCACCTGCTCCAGCTCGTACACGTGGTCATGGTTGGAAGTTGGTGGCACAGGGATCACGCTTGGACTGCTGCCGATACTTCTTTTTTGGTACACGTGGTGAATGTATGGAATTCACTTAGCACGTCTACTGTAAATCAACCCACAGTGCAGGGGTTTTGTTGTCGGCTTAGAGAGGAGGATCTTGAGCCATTTTTAAAGCGCCCCCTCTCATGACTATGCAGGGCATGTAACGGGAAGTCCAAAAACTAAGAGTTGGACCTCCTGGTCCGAACAGTTTGCACCGCCCTGCATAATAGGATGAGACTTATATGCACATCATTACTAGGGATCTGTGTGGATTGATACTAAAGAGCGAAGAACTAGCTAGTGCGGTCAATATTATGAGTTTTGCAGTTGTGAATGACAGCACCCCACCCTTCACTAGGTGGCAACATGGTACTGTGGAATCATTTTTGGACGTATTTTTTTGTACGTCAGAGATCGTGGGTAACTTTCTCTACAGTGTTTCGGATTATCAAGTGATCCTGCGCCCTGTTGCAGCCCAGTAGCCCGAAATGGTGGGATTAGGAAAAGGCTAAAGAATGATAAATGACATCTTTACTGACTAGATAAATTTGACTATTGGAAAGGAACGTTCAATTATGACGTCCCCTTCTTTGAAAGTCCACCCAGTCTAGTGACTGCAGTCTGTTCTGCTGATGTGCGTGACAGGTGTCGTGCCTACCGACTGTGGAGGAGGCAACCAAGTGTGAAGAGGTGGCTGATTTATTGTGGAACTGTTCAAGAGTATGCCTTCCTAATTAGAGCTGAGATGATGTTGTTCTCAGAGTATTTGTGTAACCAGGTTGTGACTGCAGTGTCGTTGGGGCAGGTGTAGCGTTTCTTACATCATCAGAACAGCGAGGTCATTCAGACAAGGGTCTATACCCCGAGTGTTCAGGATCACTAGATTCTCCATAGCAAGATATGGCTGATGCTTTTAATGACCGCCTCGCAAGTGTTTACGTTTTGTCCTCTGGGTTTTGCTACCTGGAATGCTAACCTTCAGTGTTGTGGAGTCCCCCACTGATCGGCCCTGGGACCATTCTGAATTTGGAGCAGTGCTTGCGAAGTGTAAGAACTGTAGTACCCCAGGAGTGAATGGGGTTACGCACAAATGCTTGTGCAACCTGTCACCAGAAGCGACCAGTGATGTTGTTGGCCTCTTCCAGGCACTTCTGGATGGCTATGCTGCTCCAGCGCCGTGGCTCTATACCATTTTGGTTCCAGTAAACAAAACAGGCAATGTTAGTTCTAACCTAATAAACTATCGTCCAGTTGCGCTCTTATCCTGCTCCGCAAGGTTTATGAGCGCATACTGGTGAAACGTCTTATGTAGCACTCAGAGTATTTGAGTGTCTTGTGTCTGTTCAGTTCGGCTGTAGGGCGAACAGAAGCATGCAGAATGCGGTTTTGTTCCTGTTGCCCACAATCAGAAAGGCTTTGGCACACGGTTTCGTCGTGGTTGCTGTCTGTCTTTATATAAAGTCACCTTAGGACACTGTAAGCACTGAGTGGGTTCACACCATCTTAGAGAAAATGAGGATCGGCAAGAAATTGGCTGTTGCTATTGTGGCTCTACTCGGGCTCCTGAAGTTCGTCACCAGTGTCAATGGCTACTAATCAAATGAGGCTGGCTCTGATCGCGGCCTTCCTCTAGGGAGCTGCCTTAGTCCTACGCTATTCACTCTATCCATCAATGATGTTTTGATACAGGAGGGTGTCTCGGCAAACATTGTCTGCTATGCAGACGACATAGCAATGTGGTTTGCAGGAGATAACCTGGATGAGAGTGGCACAGGCTCAGGCTGCCCTGCATAGCATTTCATTACGCCTCAATAAGAGGGGATTGCTGCTTTGTTGGCATCAGCCAAAACTGAGTTGGTGGCATTTTCGCGCTCTAGATATTGGCGGAGGACAACACTGATGGTTACTGTGGATGGTGTGACAATAATTCAGAAGTCCACTGTTAGATATCTTGGTGTGGTCCTTGATGAGCAGTTGGAGGGGGATATGCATGTTGGCCAGTTGAGAGAAAAGGTTCGTGCATGGTCGTCCATCCTAAGAGCATTAGCCCAGATCAAGAACGTCATGAGGGGATCGTTGCTATGCCTGTACAGGTCCTTTATTAGATCGTTTCTTGATTATCACCAGCTGTTTTTGTGTGTATCGAAGTATCACGTTCGTGTATTGCAAGTCCCAGTGAACGAATGTCTCCGGATGGTTACAGGCTGCCTCGTTTCCAGTCCTGTTCACAGTACCTGGAAGGAGAGCAATGAGCCACAACCCCACTGGCTCTCTGAGGAACTGTTGATTACTATTTTCATAGGAAACATTATCAGGGGTGTTTCTGACCCAGTAGGGAAAGGTCCTCCTGGACTATTTTCACGTCAATCGCAGTACCAGGGAGTCTCTTGGTGTGGCTGCGTGTGGGGTCACCCTGCTTCAGCAGGTTTCGACATGCAAACCATATCATGTAGTCTGTGTGAGTCCTTTGAGTCCGTTGTCCCAGTGTCCGGGCCTCGGTTGTGTTTTTGAGCCGAGGTACACCGAATGTGATGTCCTCTGTAATGCCTCCTTTCAAAGTAGATCCTGGGAGGGAAGCGTTGGCGTTCCTATTCCCTCCCTTAAATTATTTCTGAGCTACAAGCTCAGAGCTGTTAGTTCGAGTACTTTGTGCGAGATGGTTGCACTTTCCATAGATCTCAATGTTGCTCTGGACTTAACGTTGTGTCATTTATGGACTCCCAGTCCAGCCTGCATCTGGTGCAACACTCAGTTGAGGAGATGGATATCAGTGACCGACTTGTCTTCTTGATCTACTGGAAGCTATGGGCAGCTCAACAGTTGGGCGCTGTGGCGCTAAAGCGGGTTAAGGGGCATGCAGGCGTCTTGGGTAATGTACTTGCTGATGGCCTTGAGAAAGTGAGGCAGCTAAGGTGGCATTGGTCACGTAACTATGTTAGATCGAAGAGACCGAACGTTCAGGATTTGTTCCATCAAAAATGGGAAGAGGAATGAGGAGCTTCCTCCTCCGGCCGCACACTTGAGTTAGATTCAATACTTAATGAACTGCCATTATCGGCTGCGAGGGTTTTGGTCAGGCTTCACACTGGCCATTCCTTACTTCTTGCCCATCGGCACAGATTGGGATGGGTAAATTCTCCTATCTGCGTAACATGTGGTGGTGAAGTAATGGTAGAGCACTTTTTCTTTTTCTGCAGGACATATGGGCATATGGGGCATGGGTCAGAAGGGCATCCCTGGGTGGATCAGGGCATATCCTGGGCTGCATGATCTTCCAACTCTGATAGGGGATGCAGTTCACTTCAGAGACTTTGGGCTGTTGATGTGAATTGCAGGGCTACGAAGGCACTGCTGTAGGCTTTGCTATGCATGCACTGAATTCTCTGCACCAGATCGTTGCAGACAACCTAGGAAAGCTGTGAATCACGCTAGTGTCCACAGTGCTTGTGGGGAACCAGGAACCGCGACCACCTGGTGGTCTTTGCGCAATGACACTGGCGCATCTGGTGATTGGATGCCCTTGTAGTGGCTCGTGCTCAGCTCATGCTGGGGTGGACCTGAGCTTGGACGTGTAACGTGTTTGGTGTGTGAATTATTTGTAGTAATTGGTTGGCCCAGCATATTGGTGGATTCATGGGTCAATTGTGAGAGGGGTGTGTGAGTTTTTGACAGCACAATTTTGTATTGGTTAGATTTGTATTAGCTAAATTTGTAGTTAGCTATATTGTTTTTGTTTTTGTGCGTTGGTGTCCAGCCTGTCACTGCTTCGTGGTTCTATCATGTCCTTCAGAGTTTGTGACCCATTGATCTTCTCAATTTGCTGAAAGCTGTGGTTGTCATGTCAGTCATCTGAAGTAGGACTGGTGTGGGTAAAGGGTCATGCGGGCTACCAGGGGAATGGACATGCGGATCCCTTGCTAAGGGGGCTTTGTGTGCTGGAGTGAATAAGGTTTCTCTTGTTCTGTCAGTGGAAACTTAGTGTACTGCGCTGTGGGGCTGGACTGTCTATGAATGGAATGCTGAGAGGAATACAGCCACAACTGGATGCTGGCTCTTTGCGATGCACCCGAGATGTAGTTATCATTCTTCTCTAGACGATCTGCGCAATTGAGTGTTCACGCTGCTGATCATGCGCTTGCGGATGGGGCATTCGCGCCTGTAATTTCATCAACAGAGGCTGGGCAGGGTAAACGAAGACTTGTGGCCACCGTGTGGTGTGGTTGTCTCAGCTAAACATTTTGTGTTCTTTTGCAAACTGTAGAACACCAACGCATCGCATTAACAAAGCTGATTGCGATATGTCACCCGTTTCGATTTTGTAGCAGAGGCTGTCCGTGTCTGTGAAAAGGAGTTTGGCGCGGTTTTCGTATTTTGGCTGAATGTAATCGTAGTAGAATTCGAGCATGAAGAGTTTGGAGAGTTCCAGTATGGTAAATCTGGAGTAGGTCGGAAGATCGCACAGCGCGCTACGAATGTGGCGGTTGAGTTTCATCAGGTTTTCGTTTAGGATCTTGATTCGGTTAGGATATGGATTCGGCATATGGTTGGGAGGTGTATTTCAGCACCGTTTTCTCGTCGGTATACAGCTTCACGTCAAGGAGACTTTGATTACTTTCCATGGTTTTTCCAAAAACCGAATTATGCAGCAATTTAAAGTAGTATTTGGTGAAAGGAGCGGTCGCTTCTTGCCTTTTTGCAGTGTTAAACTCGATGTAGGATTTTGTCTTCTGATATGCCGAAGTACTAGTCCGTGCCGGCAGTATAATTTCAATTTCATGTAGTGAAGGATGTACCTTTTCTTTTGGAGAAGGTTTTGGACGAGTTTGGTGTTGGAAGAGGACTTAATCTTGTGGTTCAAATCTTCCACCAGATTCAGAGAATGAGGGGATATCAGCTCCTTTCCAATGTCGATCTTCTCTGGAGCTAGTGGGTAATCGTTGTGCACGTCGTGCAACTCTTTGGGGTACTCGAGTTCGACTTCCAGTATATACCCCACGTCAGCATCATCCGGTATGGTGTCTACGTACAAAGTCCTGATCTCCTCCTTGGTTAGGTATCAAAACTTGTCGTAGGGGAGATGAGAGCACATGGCCAAACCGTAGCGGTAGTTCATATCCCAGTCCATTATGCATAGGGAGGGTTTGCTAGGGACGTAAAGAGGAAGGTACTTGTTATTGGCTTTTGAATGCCTCTTTGCGACGAACAAAACTCCACCTGTAGTGCCAGAAGATATAGGATTGTGCTTCCCGGCATGCGTGAAAAGCTCAGGCTCCTGCATACAAAGGAGAGCTGCCCAGCTGAATCCTGGAGTGGATATGTAATAGCATGGGTCCAGGTTGATGTTTTCGAGGCATAATTTTCGGAAATTTTGAAAGATATCGGCAAGAAGGAAATATTTGGTCATTTTATATATCTCGTGGTAGGTTCGGAATACCTTCGATTTAATTCTCAGCCAGAGGTTAAGCGCCCGCACATACTGTCTCCCGCCAACTTCCCATCTTTCAACCGGGAGAAGAACGAGTGTCTCGATGGCAGATCTTCTTCATCGAAAACAGACATGCTGCTTATGAATAATTCGTACGGGTAAACGCCCTTCTGCGTTAACAGGTTAAGCAACTTTTCCCGGGTGGTTTCCTCCATAAACCACGCAGATTTCAATCCAGAGTCTAACGCTGCCTTGAGGATGGGAAAGCCGCTATTGTCGTTCCTGCTGTTCTATACCAGAGTATCCAGAGAAGCGTTTAAGAAGTTGTTGCTATCTATGAATTGAAGGTTCATCTTGCTGTTGTGTTCCTTAAATGTTATCGTGTGAACCTTTCAGTGTTCCCGGAAACTTGTGGACTGCATGTTGTACCCTTCCAAACCGTGGAACACAATGGGAAGGGTTTTTTTTTATTGAGTGGTTAGGTTACGGTCTGGATGAGCAGTTCCTCTGTATTTTCCACTGATGTGGCAATGATCCCTCACGTTATTGTTGATGAGACCTACTTTAGATTCCCTGTCAATATTTGCTTTCTGGTAACACTTCATGAAGGCTTTCTTGCAATAATGACAACCGGGAGCATTTTTTAAATTGGTTTCTTCGGATGGGTTGAGGTGAAGAGGCTTTGCATTTTTCAGCAGGTTTGCGTAATGTCGAGCTTCTTCTTCCATACATTTATAAAATACGTCTACCGCGTCTTCTCCCAAGTGGTACTTGCAACAGATAATCCCCCCGTCGGGTCCCACCAAGACATAACCGAAACTGCAAGGAATGTGTTGATGGATTTCGATATTTGAACTCATTGAAGCATCAGATTGAGTGGTTTGAACGGAGCGAAGGAGGCATTCAGAATCGGCATATATGATGTCAGGGAAGGGATTTTGACGGCTAAATTGCTTGTATGCATGTGAGTTTTCTCCTAGCTTCTTAAATCTTAGAGCTTGAATGGGGTTGATTTTGACGCATTCTTTCATATGGGCCAGGAGCATCCATTCTCCTACGAAACAGGCAAAACAGTTTCTACAATAGAATTTGGCATGGGAGCCCGAACTTGATAACATAGAAAAGCAGCTACATCGGTAATGGTGCAGTAATAGGTGTTTAAGGTTTCTGAATCAACGTTGTTATCGTACTACAGATAGAGAAGGTCGAGCAGCAGACCGTCCAAGTTTTTAGGGATGCAAAGCGGGTGTAACTCCTCTTCGTGGCTGTAACTGATGATATTGATCAAAAGATCGTTTGCCTTTTCAAATTTGTTGATTTCGACAATGTTAGTAGGGTAGGACAGCGTGGAAGTATTGAGCAAATCCTCAAACTCACGGTAATTTTCCGGGTCGAAGTTGTTTAACTGCAAACCCACGGCCAGTACTAAATACAGAAAGCATTTCTGATCATCTAAATTTTGAACGTTTACTATCGCTTTACTCTTGCCAGCGAGCGCTTTTGGAAGAGGGATGTACGACGATGCTCGCAGTGGCTTATACCTTGACACTCTGATTAATAGGTCAAGGATGTGATATATAACCCAGCCGCTGTCCCGCTAGGAGAAAACATTGATGGATTGTTGGATTTTTTCAAAGGCCTCATCCAGCAGAGCGGAAATTTCGTTGGGATTATGTATTTCAGAATATCTCGATCAGATCCCCGCTTGAATGATGCCCCGATCCTAGAAACTCTATACCCAAGCTGATCTGGGCTTTGCATTTTACAAGCCGACGTAACAAGCTTCTAGCATTGCTTGCACTGCCACGCATGTAGATAAAAGGAATTGAAGTGAATCGCGATGACGCATTCCTCTACTAGGGGCATCTCGTATTGCCGGTGGCCCAATGTCTTGGGAATGACTGACTCTTGAGAATGTCAGGTAGCTTGTCCTGGAAGCAAGTGCATTCTTCCGCATCAAATGAATATTGGAACCGTAGATGTTCCCACAGCTCAGCTTGTGCAGCTAGCGCAGTACACAAACGTGAAAATTTACTTATCTATTGGGAAACTGTAAAATATTTATCTCTTTTTATTATTAAGGAAGAAAAAAAAATGAGGAAGGGAAGAAAATAAATTTTTATTTTACATGTTTTATTACACTTAAATATTTTTACACAGAAAAAAGGGAAGGACATATTTATGTAAGATTGCTAATGTTGTCCATCCAATTGTTGTACTTCGCATCATAACCATTCCATTTTACTAAGTAAAGCATTTTCAGATCATTTCCTTTCTTCTTACGTAATACATGTTCTACCAAAAACAAATCGGGTACTATAGTTTTTTGAAGGTCGCCCGACTCTTCTTTAAAAAGATAAGCAACCGGCTCGGTTTTTTGCACTTAACGAATCGTGAAAACTTCGTTAGTACAATTTTGTAAATACCCCTTATCGAAAACTTTTTTAACTTTCGAAATTCTGATTTTATTTCGTAAGGCGAATTTGGGTTTGTTCAACAACCGTTTAGTACTAGTACGTCTCTACAACGGTTCATGACCTTTGGTTACTTCCCTCGGTTTAAGTTTTATGGTGGAATGAACCGTGTTATTGTAATTGGAAACTAACTTGTCGATAATGTGCGTCCACTCGTAAGTCCCCTGTGTGTATCTTTTCTACATTCGAGTTTTCAGCGTTCCTTTGAAACGTTCTACCACGCTCGCGTTCTTTTCAGAGTACGTTGAATACATATTGATATTATAATGCTTGAGTATGGCTTTGAAGCCTTTATTGTAGAACTCACTACCTAAATGGCCTTGTAAATTTTTGGGGGGTTTCGCTCATTTGAGTATTTTCTTGAAAGCTTCAGTAACATCTATGCCGGATTTAAGGGAAATGGCTCAAGCAAACTTAGACGTAACGTTAATGCAGGTTAGTAAATAGTTAAACCCTCTATTTAGGATAGCGTAAGGTATCATTTCAACCAAGTCAGCCTGTCATAGATCGTTCAGGCTCAGTACAATAACTTTCTGTCTTGGAAAATTTTTCGGGTTGGTTTGTGAAGTTCTTTTATGAGTTGATCCATTTTTTTTATTTCCCATCCCGAACTTTTGTTTTGTTTTCATGATTTTCTTAACGATGGAAGCGGCTAGCTTTTCCCTCCACGCCAGATAAGGATAGTCTCTTTCTCTTTGAGCTTTGGAAATTAAACTTCATCGGCGGCGTGCCGATCCTTTAATTCCCTCTCTTGGAGTAAGCAATATCGTGTTCTTTGCACGCTTTATCTAGTTTATTAATCCCTGTGTCTCCTCGAGCCAATCTTTTTTCCAGTTTAGTTCATAGACCTCAGTATGGTAGCCCGGCAAATGCATTTCGAGTGGTAACTTATCTATGATTTTGTTTACAATTCCTTTCCCAAACTTGATAAAGAAAGCTCTTTTCATCACGCACACCTCTCAAAATACAACCTGCATTAGCCTGTTATTTTTTAGCGGTGATAATAACAGACGGCTCGGGGACATTAGAAGTGTGACATCTACATTTGACGCAGTACTTCATCTTGATAATTTTTGATTCCATGGTTCTTTGTTTTATATACGATTTTTTTAACCTAAATCTAAATTTTGATAAGCCATCCTGTTTTTCCCGAGCAGTTATGATTTGTCTTTGCTGCATTTCTGATAAAATTTCGATCATTTCGTTTCTATGCACGTCGTGGCCAGCCAGAGCAAATTTATACAAAAGCCTGAGTCTCTTTATCAAGTCGTTAGGATTGTCATAATATTTGTAATCGACTCTGCTCGTATAACCCACTTTTTTAACCTTTTTTTCAATTTCATGTCTTCCCAAATTGGTGTGATAACAGACTTGTACTTGGTGCTACGATTCGATTTGGGTTTACGAACAGCTGGGTTGTTGTTGTGATAAATAGCATTAATATTTTTTAACATGGCTGTGTAAGCTACTTTAACTTCCGGCATGAGGGAGGTTTCTTTCAAATCTTTGAAAACTAGCAAATTTCAAAGCCCGCGTATCCCCACGTATTGCTGCCCCTTGACAACTACGTAATTCTCAAAAATTGTAACCACTTTATTACCGAAAGTCAGCTCGCCTTTTATCCTGTCATACTGTAACCGAAAACTGGGTCAGTGTAATTGGAATTTTCGAAAAATTTTATAAACAAATATTTAGCAGTTTTCCAATATTCTGGCCAGGTAACAAAATACTGACGGACCTTAGAGTGATTATGTTAGGGCGATCCGGAGGGGTAGAAATACGTCTTCCTTGTACTGTGGAATATGTAGGAGTGAGTTTAGGACCAGTGCTCGTAGTTGCGTAATCTGTTTTGGTTACAGGGGAATTCGCAATATAGTAGCTTCAGCAGCTGGGGTTGAATATTCGGCGCGACTGACATCGAGAGGGGTTGTCAATGTTTTCTCACTAGGACTAACGGGTTGGGAAGGGGACGGTGATAAGCCCAATGATTTGTAGTCATCCTCGTCAGTTTCTTCCTCTTTGAAAGATTTATTCGGCATAGTTTGCATGGCTAGAGTGTTTTTAATCAGGAGAGTTTGCGTGGCTAGAGTGTTTTTATTCGGCAAAGTTTGTGTGGCTGCACCGAAAACCGTTTCGGTTTCAGGGTGCTTACTACCAGTTTAAAAAAATCTTTAGCAATTCTTCTTGCTCACTCTCGCCCAAACGCCGATTTAAAAACTTTTTAGCTAAACGACTTTTGAGTATTGCGATTTCTCATTTCATTTCCATTCTTTTGTTTAATTGGCAAAATCGAACGTTTATATATCGATAAAAACCTGTAAGGCTTTCTCCAGCAATTTTGACGCAATGTTTTAAAGTCCGAAAATTCCATGTCAGGCAAATGTGATTCTTGTAAATGTGTTTCAAATTTAACTCGTCAAGGGGGAAAAGAATTAATAAATTTGCGAGTCTCTGACTACTTGTTTAGGAATTCTCATGTAGGACTGACTGCAATAAAGAACATCGGCATTCGAATGACGCCCTTGAGCGAAGTAACGTTCAATGGTTCTTTGTTTGTCTAAAAGGCAATCGTCAAAAACAATCAGGTTTCGAAAGTTTGGGTCCAGTTCTTCAGGCAGAATTAAATCTATTTGAGAATCGTTAAAAAAAGCAACATTTCGTCCAATGTTGTCCTCAATTTCACTAAATATAGGCGGCAGAACTTTGTATTTAGGCTGACATAAAGTTTTACTGTAAATAAATAACCGGTCGTAGTCGAGCCATCTTTCTTTACAGATGAAATTAAACAATAGGTTAGTTTTTCCACAATTTTCGGGCCCTATAATTAAACATCTGATATTTGAGGGTAGAAATGAATGATTTTTAGGTTCTTTTTAGGCACAAAAAAGTCGTAGTTTTTAATTTCCATAGCTTTTTTTACACATTTTTAACGTTTACTGTTACCAACCCCATAAAGTCTTCGTCGGTAATTTATCATTGGAAGCATCCGAATGAGCTACTCCATAGTCTACGTTGCACCACAATTACACATTGCCGTGTAAATCATCGGTGACGTACACTTCTGTAATTTTCCGGTGACTTCCTTCAAGTTTAAAGCATTGTAATATGGCAAGGTAAACCAGGGTTTGTCGATAACATTTTTGTTAAGTTTCCCTGTAGTTTTGTGAACGTTCTCGTAAGCCCAAGTTCTAAGACAGATCGGTTTGTCTCCGTTACCTTCGTTCACCTTATCGCACGAAGCATAACAGGGGTAAGCCGCGTGCATAGAATTGGGATAATTGAAAGTAGTCAAAGACACGGGTTTTTGCTCGTCATACTTGATCTCTAGTTTTTTTTTACAGAAGAGCCGTTTAAGATTTTTCAACAGTTTTTGAGTTTCCGGGTCGCTGGGCGAAATCCAACCTTTGTATTTTGATTTTTTGTCTGAAACAGGAGTCCCAAGACCCTTTAAATCTTGAAACTGAATGGAAGGAGACAAGGAAAACTTTACACCTTTGTTGATCTTTGTATCTTTGTCGTTCTTAACTTTCAGCAAGTTTTTTTGCAAGAGATTGGAAAGATTCATTTACCAGGATGGTTGAGACATTCTGAGGTTAATTATTTATTTTGAGGTTCTTCCTTTTATTATATACGAGAAATTTTAAAAATAGGCCCCATTGGTACATTTTAAAAAGTGTCTTATATTTAAAAAATTTAAAAAAAGAATGTCAGTCTATAAGTTTGGACAAGTATTGAAAAGCACGAGGGGGAAGAGGGTGAAGTGATGGAAGTCGGTTTGAGAGGATAGCCGGGAATAGGATACGTTTAAACCCCCCAAAACAACTGCGATATGCAAAGCAAGCGTGTAACTAAAGTTGGAGCTGCTATCGAACTTGAAGATGCCGTAAATTATTCTCATATCGGTACTCTGGCAACGGACGTTCAGAAACTTAAAACCGACTTGCCACCTGCCATTATACTTCTCTCCGAAGAGTTGGCTTCCACGATTTCTACGTTTCTACGTTTTACTTAGATGAGGCTTACGGGAATTTTTATGTGAAGAAGAAGCAATTTAAAGACGTAGCTTCCCCTGGCAATCTGCTGACGCAGCAACGAAAGTGTACATCACAGGAATTGTTTACTGCATGACGACCAGAAGGTGTACTTCAACGTAACGCACAAGCCAATCAGACATCTAAGTGTTCCTATTAGATGCTATTACTAGGGTATTCATGAACAGCAATTGCTTTTTAAAAGACGAGCAGAAAGAAAACTTCAATGCCGCGGACAAACAGATTAGAAACATAAGCGAACCTACTTTACAGAGTGACGCGGCAATGAAATAATTTGTGCATGAAAACAGTTTTATGCTGTTCAGTTTCAACATGAAAACCCTTTGAAAAAAGTGAGTGATTGGTTCATTAATTCTGGTCCACTCTCGATTTTCGTACGTACAAGTTCTGGATTTATTCATAAAGCACTTCACATTACTAAACTAAAAGACGAGCATTCAACAGCTACCGTTTTCGAAATTCCTTACGTAAGAGAAAAAAATTTGCCCATCGCGGTAGAGGCATTCGAAGAGTTTCATGCAGAAGACGTTTAATGCCAGTTAGATTTGCACTTAACTTTTCGTTAGATGACTCGTCTCATCCTATGTAACACAGCTTCGTAATTACGGGCCTTAGAGAAAGCACTAAGGAAATATAGACAAAAGAGACCGCACCAAATCTGGTCAAAGTTTTGTATGCGTTCGTAATTGTATTTAATTCCCGGCCCCAAGTAGTTAGCCATGACCGGGGAGGATCTGTGTAGCCAAAACTATCGAAATAACATGGTTCTCCCGAAACGGTGGAATAGTTAAGGACGGGGAAAGCCAAAGGCTCACAAGAAATAACTAAATACAGATGCAAACCTATTTACGTTGCCTTTTGGATTTATATGTCAAACTGCCTGAGCAGGGAATCGAACCAGAGACCTTTGAAGTTTAAAGGCGAAGGTCCTACCGCTGAGCCAGACTGACACGGCCAAAAGGAAACGTCCATAGGCAGCATTTAACACGTCTGTATATTCATATAAACAAACACTTTCCAATCGCACCTGATTTCAAAAGTCCCGGGTTCGATTTCCCCCTCAAGCAGTCTGACATATAAGTCCAAAAGGCAACGTAAATAGGTTTTCATCTGTATTTAATTACGGTGGAATAGGCTACCCAGTGACTTCCTTCTCCGTCGTGGAAATCTTCCAAGTTTACGATTCTGTTTATGCCAGATGGCCTAAGTTTTAAGGGAAGTGTATCTTTAATAAAAGTACCTCTAAATTTTGGAATCTTCATCATTCTAGCCAATCCTTTTAAATCAAAGTCCGTTAAAGGTTAAACAAAGTCGATTAAATCCTGGGTGGCCTAAGTAAAGACCTCTTATATGGGGCAATTTTTTTTTGCTTCCCTTTTTATTTAATTTTTTTTCTTTGAGCAGGAACCTCCCACTTGCTTATGATGTCGCACGAGTTCAGCCACAATTTTTGCATCGTTTTGTGCCTTTCTTATGGCAGACACCACCCCGCAGTCCTTCCATCCAAGGATACAATGCTAGTTAAAATCGGTCCTTGCAATGCCAATGGCAAAAAGCTGCCTTTCTTTTTTCGTGATCTTGTTTTGAGCGCCATATTATCTTTATTATTATTATTGTTATTATTTAATAAACAACTTACGTTTTGCCTCGATCCAACTTTAGATTCATATTCTGTGTCGTCAATGGGAAGAGCGTGACAAGTGGTGTTAGCCGGCACTTTCGACCCTAAACTTCAGTTTGACTTGTACGGCCATCCCCCCCCCATCTCGGACTGTTTGGAGCAATCCAACACCACAAGAGGATAGGCTTTCTTGAACTGAAGCAAGTCGAAACTCAAGTTGTTGGTGTCGTAGCACAGATGCATAAATTGCTGCGCCATTCTGTACAAGCCGACGTACTCTCCAGTAGCATAATTAGCGTTCAAATGGAGAAAAGGATATCTATCTGAATTTAGAGTTACGTGAGCATCTTACAGACTGCAGTGATCTAACAAGCCCGGGTTTTTAACTAAAGTGTCCTGCCTGTTAGTATGAAAAGCTAGAAACATCCACCTAGGTTTCTTGACCGTGGAAGTAGTCAGCACGTGCTAAGTGAAGCTGGTGTTTTGAGGGAGCTCGCAGCTATCATAATGCCAGTGCCTGAAACTCAAATCTACGGTTGCTTCGTGGTCGTTGAGATTGCACAGTTTAAGTGTCTGATCGTCTGACGCAACGACATGGGGAACTTCCCAGCTGATGCTATTTAGAACGACTTTGCCATTGGCCGCAGCCGCTTTGTTAGTGTCGCTCACTCGCATGAGTGTGAACACGTGTTTAGTTCCGTAGATTAGTTTATAGTAATTTTCGAAAAATTCCATGACGTGTAACGGGATGACGAATGTAAAGCTTCCCTTGGGAGTTGTTTCAACGATGATGGACACGTGCCGATGTTTGATTCCCAAGTTGTTGGTTAGTTGGCATTGACTGCAGCCGCACTATCCAATGCCCAGCACTGGCCAAGCAAAGCCGTTTGCTCAGCTGTACCATAAGTGAGCAGCCCCTTCATCAGAGTACTGAACCCAGGTAATTTAACTCGTCGACTTGTTTATCACCAAGATGGTATTTGATATTAGAAAACAGGAACATAGGAGCATTATTAATAAGACTAGCCTAGTCAGTGTCCACGTAAGCCAAATCATTGTGCTTTAGCAGCCGCCCTTTAATCAGGAGGTAGCTGTTGTCAACGTGCAGAAATAAATCTTGGTTTTCTACATGTATGTGGATTTCCGAAATTACGTTGTTTAGATTAGTACCAACAATTGGATTGTATTCGAGGTAAGTATAAGACTCGACCGATGAATCGTACACCAAAGTTTCGTTGATTTTTAAGTAATCTTCTACTGCGCTCATTTTCTGGGTGTTGTTATGAATTTGATGAAAGCTTTATTTCCAGATGTCAAATCGTTTGCTTTTTTATTATCAGAGTTAAATTAAGAAAGAGTCCGTTTCCTTTTTTTCCAAACACGACCATTTTTATCCTTTTTTAAATTAATTCGTAGATGTAAAATGAAGACATACCGTGAGCGTCTCTCCTTTTAAATCCAACAGCTCGTTGGTCTGTGAAGTCAGCCAAACTCTTATATTTCTGATTGATTTGGTTGTCACCAGGAGGTAAATTAAATTATGAGGGGACTCTATTATTTTGAAATCGGGCGGAGAATTGGCATAAAAGGTGCATAAAGTGGGCTGAGTATCGTTGTTTAGGTAAGAATTGCCTATGATGTCAGCGTGCACGAAAATTGGGTTGATGCTCATAATGTAAACTGTATTTCGACTTTCTCGAATTCTCATGTAGTTGCCCAATACAAACCCCAAAATTGGAGCCAAATTGGATCGGTAATTATCAAATCTGTTGTCAAAGTGTTTAGGTTCGGAAGAATCATAATGGCTTCCTTGCTGTAGCCATTTGCATCTATAGCCGATTTGAGAAATTTATTCAAATCTTCGATTTTGTAAGCACCTGGGTGACTAACACTTTCTGCCAGGAAGTGCCAGCATCGGTCGTGTATTGAATATCGGTATTTTTTTTAGGTGATGTTATGAATGGTGTTATAAGTGTCTAAATTAAGCAGAGTCAATTCGTAATTTTTTTCAGAGTCAAAATTAATTCTCAAATCAGAGTCTTTGCCAGAGAGAATAATTGAACAAGAATCCATGATGGTGTCTTTTTTACCACTTTTTTCCCCTCTAAATCTCAAATTAATTTTAAAAAGACGTTGAAATCTTGAGTCAAGGTCGTTTTACATGAAATTGACAATGCTATTTCGAATCAAGTTATTTTACATTGGAGTTGTCCATTAAATTTTCAGCCCTAGTCATTTTTCATGGCCTTGACCATGATGTTTTGAAATAAAGGTCATTTTTGCCTTGACCTTACATTACGTCTGGTAAACCCTAGTACTCAAAAAATGGCATCAGCAGATTTCGACCACATCCCCCTTCCCGGAAATTTAGTTAGTTTCAGCGACCAATTAACAGGTTTTTGGTTAAAGAGGCTCTATCACCGAGTGAAAGCAAGCAGAATGTGGCAACATCTAGCGCTATCTAGTACTATCCTGCACTTTCTTACGCCAAGCGAAATTATGCACAGTGGCATTTCTTTTAAGGAACGTTTGCTTTTCATTCGGTGATAGTGACACTTTAAGCATACTCAACATGACTTTACGTGAATACACCAGGATTTGCAACAACTCCACACACCACATAATATAGCCAGTACATTGGCCAAAGACAAATGAGATCAAACTTCGTCAAATTTATTTTCCCTTGCAATGTGCCTCAGGTAAATAGTTATCATATAAAAAATCAAAACTGGTAAAAGGGGCCGCCAAGTTCCGAATGGTTCGGCCCTTCAAAGGAGTGATATCAACACACCAAAACATTCACCAAGTTAATCGCACCGCTTAATAGTTTGAAGGTTAAATGAAAACTAGAACATTGCTATTTTCAGCAGCAATGTTCAAGTTTTCATTTAACGTCCAGAGTATTATTCGGTGTGATTAGGTTGGCGAATGTTTTGGTGTGTTGATATCACTCCTTTGAAGTGCGGAACCATTCAGAACTTGAAGGCCCCTTTTACCAGTTTTGGTTTTTGATATGTTATCAGTCTTTTTTTTAAATTGTGTATTAGACTCAACTCCACTACCGTGCAGATGTGTAATAAAGTGGCACGTTAACAAGAAATTAGTTTTCAACAATCTTCTACTACCTTTTTACTATAGGTCGAACCATTCTCAACTTGGTCACCTCCTTATAGGTTTTTGGTTTGGTTTTAATTTTGTTATAATTTGTTTTGTTTCGTTAGTTTTTATGTGTTGATATCACTCCTTTGAGGGCCTAACCACTCTCAAGTTGGTGGCCTCTTCACCAGTTTTTGGCAATGTTTGTTTTGCTTTGTTTTTCGAGTTGTTTTAATTTCTTTGGCAACTTTGTTTAGATTTATCGTGCTACACTAGTGTGTGTCTAGACACGAACGTCAGTATACACGTTGTCATTGTCCGAACTTTGGCTGTCCAAAGAGAGACGATGCCGACAATACGAACAATGATTATACCAATATTTTCGTACTTACGCGCCATCTCACGCCATCCTCGTTACACCCCTAGGCTCCAAACCATAAAATGTACGCAGTTCGTATCATACTGCAGCCATTCGCCCAATTTCATAGCTGGAAGCCTTCCTGTTATCTCGGTATCACCCTATGGAAATTAACATGGGGATGAGAGGACTAGAAGCTAGCTAGTTACACATTTTCAACGTTACTGAGGGTCAGATTTTGCATTGAAAGCAGCTTAGCTGGCATTCCTACACGAGGTAATTTCTGTCAGATGGGTCGTTGCTCTTGATTTCAACACAATTTAAGCTTTCGTACCGCATTATTATTTTTCCTCAAGTACCTGAAATGTGCCCAACTATGCTTCAAGATATGAGACACTATGGCGCCGCTCTACAATGGTTTACAACCTCGCGACACACTAGCGTTGGTCTAGACCCTTTCATAAAAACACAAAAATGACAGAAGGATACAAAATGAATGTTTAGTTTAATCTGTAAAAAAAATAAAACGTAAATATTCATTGCTTTAAAAAATAAAATAATTGGGTGATTCCTTTTTTGAAAGAAGCAATAACCCCTTAGCCTAATACAGCACAAGTTTTCAATAATTTTTTCTATATTTAATTGTAGTAAAAATCACAAATGAGCACTTACCTAGACCGGAGTACAAAACATTCTGTGTTTACCACGCAGTTGGTAACAAATGAATTTGCCATACTGAAATACGATAATAAGGTCATCTCATCATAGTTGTAGCGGTTTTGTTCAAATAGCTGCAAGATAGCTGTTTGAATTATTGTGAGTTATTCAAGTCTGGGTGCATAAACTTTTTTTTTGGCAGAGTGCCAGTGCAGGTAGGAACACATTTTTGTAGTTATTAAACTGCAATGATTTATGTGATCGAATAATCATACATCCGCAACCCCCAAAATGTTAGCAATTCACCATTTTGAACGCTTTGAAGTTTTTTTTAGACTTATCACAATGTGAAAGCTCACGGAGCACTCACACGACCCTTGAAGTTTTGAGAACCCCCAAAATGGTGCAGATTGGTTATTTTTTCACTTTGAAGCATCTTAGAGTTCTCACATTTTGAATGCTCACGAAGCACTCGCACTGCCCCTCGGATGACGTCTCTTCCAGTCACGTGACCTTTGCGCTCAGAGGTGGACATATTTAATTTGCAAAAGGACTCATGTAGCAAAAGGACAATTTTAGGTAGCAAAAGGCCACCGAGGTAGCAAAAGGACACATTTTGGTAGCAAAAGGCCCTCCACAATGGGTGACCCCGACCTGGTGAGCCATCTTGGCTGTGGCCGCACTACCAAGATGCAAAAAAGGTAATAAAAACACTTTCCCACCCACCTCCATATTGGTGAAATCCCGTTCGCGGGAAGCGGCCCCCCTCGTCCACATCGACGAATTCCCACGTACGGGAAGCAGGAAACGTTTTTTTTTTTGGGGGGGGGGTTTCTTTGTGCACATGATAGGAGGTAACAAAAAAGAACTTTCCCACCTACCTCCAGGTTGATGAAAACCCGTGCGAGGGAAGCACCCCTTCCCCCTCCCATCCTCCAGACTGAAATCCAGCACATGTTAAGTGGACACTTGCATCCAAATGAATGAAAACCTGCGCGCGGGAAGCAGCCTCCCCCCTCCAGATTGACATAAACCCGCATGAAGGAAGTGCCCCTCTTCCCCGTCCTCTATCAGATCGATGAAAACCCACGTGGGAAGGGAGAAGCGGGTGATTTCAACCCTCGTCCAGATCGATGAATACCCTGGCACCGGAAGCGTTTTTTAGGGTCTATTTAGCAATCACAGGGAGGTAGCAAAAAGCACTTTCCCACCCTCCTCCAGATTGACGAAAATGGAAAAATGTAGCAAAAGGTACTTTCCCACCCTACTCCAGATCGACGAAAACGGAAAAAAGTAGCAAACAGCACTTTCCCTTTCCTCCATATCGACAAAAACCCGCACACGGGAAGCGGCCTGTTCCCCTCTCCTCCATATTGATAAAAAATTGCGCGCTGGAAGTGCGTTTTTCGGGGAGGGGGGGGGTAGGTATGTGTGTCCTCATTGCACATTACCACTACTGTTATACATATTAGTGCTCTAGCTGTGTTCAGCCCGTTGCATGAAACTAGTGAAGCGTGCGAAGCGTCTGGTGACTCTATGAATTTCTTGTACATCAGTGGAAGATCGTGATATGATTGGTTGCTGCACTACTTCTGATGTAAATGTGGCACTGGGTGCCTATGAACAGCTAGTATGACCAGATTGGCCTAGTAAAGACTGTGTGTCGAGTGAGTGGTGAATTGCGACCATTGGTGTGAAGCGATTGTCAATTGGTAAATGTGGTTTAGGCTGAGTTTAGTTGTAAGTCAGCTTGTGTATCAGTGCACTTGGCTTTGGGCCGTGGCCCTATTAAAGTCTAATTCTAATTCTCACTAAAATCCTTAGAAAAACCTGTTAAGCTAAAAATACCGTACAATAGTTTAACTAAGGGTAAAGGGTATATTAATAGCAAGGATGACCAAAGCGAGTGGTGGGGGAGCATGACTGGGAGGGATAATCACCGGTCATTCTCCACACTGAGGCTTGCCCCTGATCGGCAAAGATCCCATAAATTTAGATGAAAAGCGCTTTTTAATTTTCGGCTACTGTACATATACTAAAACATTACAGTGGCCAGAAATTAAACAGAATTTTTGGTATCAACTTATGAGCTTTCGCCAGTCAGGGGCAAGCTGAAGTTTGAAACATAAAAGAAATTCTGAATCAATTAACAAAAAACAAAACAAAAAAAGACACACAAGGTTGTTAATTAAAAAGGGTCTTGTAATGGCAAGGCCAAATATGCGGGTTAGTTATTGTTACTTTATTATTACACCGTACAAGATAAATAAAAAGATTGATTTTATTTGTTTGGTTGAGTGACAGCCAATTCATTTTTTAAGTGTAAGAGTATAGTGATAACTGAATTTGTAATAGAAAAATGGATGGTGGGGATGGCTGAGGGTAGCCCTTCTTGATTACGGGTATAAGAGTTTAAATATTTGACCCCACTATATGGCATGTTTTTCTTAGGCAAACCATCCCTTAGGATCATGCGTACCATGTCTGGTCGATCTTTCTCACGCTACTGAATGCCAAACCAGCAATGAAAGCTTTTCACCAAATTTGTGAAACTGAATTCTGTATGTCTGTTGTTTATGTTTACTGTAAATATTTGTAACTACATCGAAAACTCTGTTACTGCTTCGAACACATCAAGCAGTTGAAAACAACCACACTGAATTGCCTAATTAAAATTTTTCCAGTTCATTTTTTTTACCTTTAAACTTACGTCTATTTGATAATGGTACTATAGGCAAGTTTTTTTCTGATGTTTCAACTACTTTTTAGGAAGTAAAATAACTTTAGTACAAAGAAAAAGTCTGAAGTCAAAAAGTACGAGTTCGGTCTTTCGTTTTTGAACAGTTATTGAAGTAACTTTTACTTTAGCGAAATTTTCAAAGCATTGTTACAAGGTGAAGGTTAAACAGGTTATTTGTTTTGCTCTGATGTGCTTTGTTTAGCAGTAGTTCTTGTTTTGTAATAGAGCACATAGCGCATGGCCGAGGCTCTTGTTTAATAAATTGAAATTGAAATTGTAAACGTGAATTGTAGTCTTTCTTAACAAAATGCAGATGTAAACCTATTTACGTTGCCTTTGGTATTTATACATCAGACTACCTGAGCGGGGAATCGAACCCAGGACCTTTGGAATCAAAGGCCAAGGTCCTACTGCTGAGCCAGACTGACACGGTCTTAAAAGGAAACGTCCATAGGCAGCATTTAACACGTTGTCTTTCGTGTTGGAGGAGTAGAAAACATCCATAACTTGTTAAATTTGCATTCATTGTCCAAATGGATGTGTTTCCCCGCAGGTTTCTTTGATGCGAGTAGCTGCCTGCTCGATAACCCTTCTGCACCCGCACGATACAGTCCTCCTCATGTAAAAGCGAGAGCGTGAAAGCTTTCACCTTACATTTTCCTACAAGGCTGTGTCCACACCACGTTGCTTCCCGCTTTCGTTTTGGAATTTTTATATCTTCGAAGACTGTCATCATGCCGAAGACGACGACGACCACGTCAGTGCCCCCATCTTTACTGCTCACTCTCATGATGCGGCTTATGCTTTCGATGTTAACTGTTTGCTTTCAGCCTTGGACTTTGCCGTCGCCGTCAACTCCTCATTTACCACACCGGTCGTTCCCGACGATGACTCCCCGCTGCAAAGAGGACAACGCAATCCTCAAACTTTTGAATTGGAAAGATTCGACGATGACCTCAGGATTGCGAAGAAAACCTACTCGGAAGCCAAGCAGAACTACATGCGGGCTACGGAAATCCTAGATGATAGGCTCTCCCCAAAGATGCTGCTCGACGTTTCGTCTCACTCTTCCCACCGTGAACATCTTTCCGTCACACGCAGCGAGCTGAATCAACTAATTGAAGATGCTTTCCGAAATCACGGGGCTCCAGCCCCAGTTCCTCCGTCATTCTGCTCGTCAACGAGACGCCGTGAACACACCTGGAATTGGGTTGCTTCAACATCAAGCCATGAAAGCCCACCTTCCAGATGACGCCACCGTCTCGGACGACCCGACTATCCCGCTGGAGCAGCTGCTGAAGACGGTCGAAGACACAGTCTTCCCGACTGCTTTCTATACAAGCCAATGCAATCGTCCGAAGCACCTATAATTATAGGAGATTGAACATCGACTCAGGACACCAAACCCCGCTACGTTATAGGCCACTTTACTTTTCTCATCAGCCTACTACGTAATGGTGGATCACTGCTCGGGAATGGTGACCCACTCGAACTGGACAAAGACCGCCACCACCCCATCCTAGCAGGGAAACAGCTTTTTTCCATGCTTTCGGTGAGGCTCTACTGACACCTGAAACTTCGGCACCTACTCTGAATGCGAGTTTTTCAACGCCGAGGTCAGATTAGATTTTGGAACGTCCTTCTTCATTCCCAGGAAAGCTGAAATGCTTATGCATGAGTTTGCAGCTGCAACCCAGGTAGAAGGTCCTAAACATGGCTGTCAACGTCTTATGCGAGAAGCTTTCGGCCCACTCTGATCCCGAAGACATCAAAAACCTTTCATTCTTCATCTCCCAGCTTTTTCAGAGAGCGAGTTTTGCATCTTGCCACGCAGTAAACTGGTCAACGAAAGCCATGTTTAACAACGTACTTCTTCTTCGTGACATTGCTCTCAGTTCCGCCAAAAACTTGAATGACTCGACAAAGCACTGTATCCTCAACCAACCAATCCACGAAACGGAAACTCTTTTCCGGGGCCTAATCCCCTCCCTCGCCCCTCACCTCACATCTCCTGAATGCCAAACCTCAAAAGAACAACCAGTCCTTTCCACGACCGTTCTACAAGAACCAAAAGCCATCCGCAAACCAACCCTCATCGGATCACTGGAACAAGCCAAGAGGTCCTCCTCCGGACACCGGCAGGAACGAAAGCTACCAAAGGCAAAACCATCCCTATCGGAAAGATCAACCCATGCGACCCCACGCGCGCACCTCAACAAAAGGACAACACAAGAGAGCTCCTAATCCCGACCGGAGTAACCGCTACTCGTTGGCTGGAGGGAGGAGCTGCTTTCAGAGGGGCTAATTTCGCCGTTCACCTTTCCAACTTTCCTGTGGGAGCAAGATTTCCTACCAGAATGGCAAGAATTAACATCCAACCTAGAAATCCTTTCGATAATTCAACATGGCTTTCAACCAACCTTCCTGTCTAAATCGCTTTAGGCCAATCTCCACCATGGCCGTTTGCTCCTCTAGTAAACAAGGAGCTTTAATCATTAATTCAACAACAGCTTTATTAAAAAGCCATTCAAGAATATCACAACCCAGGACCGTGTTTTTATAGCTCCATTTTCCTGTGCCCCAAGAAAACAGAAGGCAGACCGGATGATTTTCAACTTAACACTGCTCAACAAACTTATTGCCAATGTTCACTTCAAAATGGAAACTACAGAATCAATTCGTCACTCATTCATGCAAAACGACTAGACTATCTCAATAGATTTGGAGGATGCGTACCTTCATGTCCCACTACACCAGTCAACTCGTCATCTCTTCCGCTTCACTTACGACCTAAAAGTTTACGAGTTTCGATGCCTGCCATTTGGACTAAACGCTGCACCCAGAAATTTCACGTTCATCCTGAAACCAATTATAGCAAAACTACACGAGATGCACATACAAGCAAGTGCATGTTTAGACGACTGGCACTAAACAATAAAAAAACACGGAAGGTGAAAGCAAACAGGGATTATACAACCAACCTTCTCAACCAATTAGGTTTTGGTGTAAACCTAGCAAAGTCATGACTAACACCAGCATAGAGCGTTATTTTTCTAGGTGTCTCATTCAATCTAAAATCTGCAACCGTGATGCCTTCTTCTGACACGATGGAAGACCTTCTCAACCATTCTCGATAATTTCGTCATCGACCTTCTCACCCCCTCAGGCAATTAAATTCTCTCGTAGGGAAATTGGATGCCACGGCAAGTCTTCTAGCCTACGGCCGCTGGATGGTCAGGCTATTCCGACACCAGCGGATTGACAAATGCTCTACCTTTCAAGACCAGCGAGATCTGCCTCTACAACTAGATAAGGATTTCCCTCTCGAAACCCGGCTATGGTGGTCGGACAAGAAATCAACAACCTATCACAGTTCATCCCCCTCCAAGAACCTTTTCCGAACCGACTCATCTTCACAGACGCTTCGCAAGAGGGCTGGGGAGCCCATATCACCACCACGAAGTATATGGCATAATGAAATCCGGAAAGCAAGAAATAAACCAAATCTTCTTACCCCTAGACAAAAATTCAGGTGAAACATCAGTAGCAACCATAGCCAAATAGATAAAGAAAACCATCCACCCAGATTACGACAACAACGATTGCTCCAGCGACGGCATGAGAGTGACAGCGCACGAACTTCGGGCCATCTCGACGTCAAAGGCACGCCATAATGCCACGCCGAGCCAAGAAATTCTGGCAGCAGCACGCTTCCACGTTTACGTCCAACTACCTGAGAGACACGACGAAGCAAGCTGATGGACTACACCGGCTGGAGCCGATCGTCGCAGCAAGAAGCGTGGTCAACCCCCCCCCAAGCACTCAGAACGAAGCAGAAGCAAGTCATTCCTTTGACGGAAGTAGATGCAAGTCATTCCGTCAAGACGGAAGCAAGACCTATTCTCAAAACCAACGGTCCTTTTCAGGGCCTCCAATTCTTACAAAAGAACCAAATTCAACTGTTTTCAAGTTGTTCTGAATAAAGTGCGAAGTTGGAAACTTTTTTGGGGGAATGCCTGCTCATAGCCCATTGCGCCCCTCAAGGCTGTGCCCACCACCTTCACTTTGACGAGGTCTCCTGTTAATGCAAAATTAACAGGTTATTGATGTTTTCCACTTCAGCAACAATAAAGCCCATTTTGCCGGCCCTCCTGACTGGCCGGCTGAAAATGGTTTCTTTTGCCTAGGAAAACATACATAACCTTCACCCGCCCTGCCACCCCTCTTGAGTCACCGCTTGACGTATTGGGAAAAAATAAATGGTGAAAGTTTTCATGCTATCGCCTTTATAGATGAGGATTGCGTTGCACAGGCATAGTAGGGTTAACGAGCAGGCAGCTACTCAGAGCTAAGAAACCTCCAGGGAAACACATCCATTGGGACAATGAATGCAAAAATTAACAAGTTATGTAAGTTTTCCTAGGCAAAAGAACCCATTTTCATCTGGCCGGTCAGGAGGGCCGGCAAAATGGGCTGTTTATGGTAATATGCCCTAATATTTCTCTGTAATGTAGAAAATCATGACATACATCACGTTTCACGAAGGACGACAGTTTCGATTGAACTGGAAAGAGTCCAATACGACTTGGAATTTTTCAGAGTAAGTAAAGTGATTTGAAGTAATTCCAAAAGTTGCATAACGTTTCACTTCAATGCAGTTACTTTTTACATTTTAGTTAATTTTGCACGACGTTGAAGACTTGGAATATTTGCCATTCTTACCAAAATTACGTGGCTACAAACTCAGTCACGGCTGGAGTCATGAACTCGGTATTCGTTTCATAGATGTAAGTGATGAAACTTTGATTAGGGTTATTCCTCACCAAATTCAATTATTTTAAGCCGTTTTTTTTATTTTAGATAGGGGACTGGTCATTATTTATCGCCTAGGGGGATCAGTGGAAATTAGGGAGCGTCTTAAATATTTTGGACCCTCTGAAAGTGGGGTCCCATCAAGAGGTGAGGGGTCAAAAGCACACTGACCAAACTGGAAGAAAAAGCCATTTGT
>JAHWFP010266898.1:0-12545 GCA_023313725.1 Lithobius niger | reverse complement strand
TAAGGATGTAAGGTACCATGCTAAAATTATAATAAAATAAAAAGTCGACACAATTCGAAAGAAAGTGCCAACACGCAGCCCCCAACACACCCAAGTCTGCAGGTCAAAGATTAGAGGAGGTGTGCGACCTGCAGACTTGGGTGAGTTTGGAGCTGACCTTTGGCACTTTCCTTCAAATTGTATCGATTTTTTATTTTATTATAATTTCAGCTTGCTACCTTACATCATAGAGGCATGTAAGGCTTAGAACCATGACTCAACTGTTCTGCTGTATGTTTTATTGTTTTCACTTTGTTGTTTGGCATTTTAAACCCTTCACTTGAAAACAGTTTCGATCTAGGAACCCAAACATCGTCATTTCGTCTTTCAACTGTACTTGGTGGCTGCTCGGATACATTTACTTACTAAAGTCCTTTTCGACTTTCTGCTTTTCGTCTACAAAGAAGGGGGCAAGAAAGCATGATGGTTCAGTGGCCCACTTCTAGGGGGCGGGGGGCAGAGAGGCGGGCAAAGGATGGGGGGGGGGGCACTTGCCCCTCCCAAGACCTCCTGAGATTCACAGTAAAACTGAGCAATTGCAAGAACCACGAATTTTTTTTATACTGACGTCAGAAGGCCCCACTTTTTCGCCTGAAGAAGGGTAACACAGGTTTATCCAAAAATTATTTACACCGAAGCTGAACAAATAAAGGGGGGGGGAGATGAGGCTTAATGGCGCGTCGACAGTCTGGTCATTAGCGCCAACCTCAGTCACAGTGCAGTGGTCCGGGTTGCCACTGCACCACACATTACAGAGATATTATTCAAACCCCTAATCTAAATCTTGTCATACATCTGTACCTCCTGCAAAAATTGAAAAACACCGGACAGGAGGACAGACTTATCGCCCAATTGACGCACAATGTCATGCGGAAGATGGAAACGACGACGAAAACCATCAAGTAAGTACGGAATTTGCTGCCATTAAGAAAATTTTTCAAATTAAGCTTGTTAAATAAGCATGAAAAATTACTGAAACTGTTGAATGCGTTAGTTTTCGGGACCATTTTCATATTTGTTTTGTCCCATCCAATTAAAAAATTCTCTTCCTGGAATTTCAGACCCATTTTCATATTTTTTGCCCCCTCCAAAAAAATTCTGGATGCGCCACTGTGATGGTTAGCAGGAATATAACAGACTAAACATTCCGAGTTTTCTTGCTTGACCTACCCTGATCTGCCCTATAGTCCTACCCGTATTATTTTCGGGAAGAGACGGGCCCTGCGACGTTTAAACATGCATTTATTATGTGCGCGATGTATCTTGAGTCCTGCAAGTATATTGTGAGCGGTTTACGTCTTCCTGGATGGGGTGGCTTTAATCGATGATGGCCGCCATTGTTTTTTGTAACCATCTTGGATATCAACAAGGCACTCTGCTACTGAAAACGTACAATCGATTATCTGTGTTCGTTCTGCGGAGAACTCAAGATAGGCCGCGGACACTATAAACATTTACACATGCATTTAAAGCAGCGATTCAAGGAAGATACCGTCCCTTTAATACACCGAAACAGCAATCTTGGAATCCACTCAGAATAAGTATACATTTTTGTATTAACACAGGCATTCAGACTGTCTTGAAATTTTAAACTTAAAGTAAAACTTATGAGCTGGAACCGCTCTGTAAATTCTATTGCTTGTTGAAAAAAAAAACCTTTTTATTCATTTTGCCTTTATACTTCCTTTTTTATTACATGAGTTCCTATAGTATTTAAGTCTTGTATTTTTGTCTTTTCAAAAATAGCCGGAATGGCAATGTGGAACAAATTATTAATGAAGTAAAGTAAAATAAAAGGAAGCGTGCCAAACTTCCAGAGTTTCTTCATAGTGTCCTATTTTCCAATATCGGTATATATTTTTTTGTGAGTAATCCAGGTTTTCCGAACCGTGGTGTGTGCGAACCCTGGGGGGGGGGGGGGATTGAGGCTTAATGGCGCGTCGACAACTTGGTCATTAGCGCCAACCTCAGTCACAGTGCAGTGGTCCGGGTTGCCACTGCACCACACATTACAGAGATGTTATTCAAACCCCTAATCTAAATCTTGTCATACATCTGTACTTCCTGCAAAAATTGAAAAACACCGGACAGGAGGACAGACTTATCGCCCAACTGACGCGCAATGTCATGCGGAAGATGGAACCGACGACGAACACCATCAAGAACCCTGGCCATTGCAGAAATGACACAGCGAATGTTCCGCCATCTGTTGTCTATAATTAGGACGCAGAAGACCTTGGGGGTAGTGCTTAAGTACCAACTACGACGTTAAGTGTATTGGAAGAGAAGAGACCTAGGCTACTCTGTTCGATATCTCGTCGGACCATCCTCATCTGGCCAGGCTGGAAAATTAGTTACTAATGACAAGCCTACTTCCGTCGACATCTTCCACTACATCCATGCCAGAGTCCATTTCAGGGATTTCAGACAAAATGGAAAGGCCCCACACTAGGGTGGATCAAAAAAATGTTTTTTTTTTTAAATTTAAAATCGTAATAGTGCAAAAAAGATGGTCTTCGACCTCTTTATCATTACCCCAAAAGGAATGGGTGTTGGGTATGGGCCACAAAATAATTTTTTTTCTACACACACAAAACTTTTATCTAACTGAAGCAAGATGGCCACTCATGCGGGGGCTGTCGTAGTGTACCTTATCCGGTGTTGTAGCACCAAAGTTCCGGTTTCATGAAAAATTTGTGTGTATAGAAAAAAGGTGTGTCTGTCCCAACACGCGTTTCTTCCCGTTTGTCCTCCAAGTTGCCCTTAGGTGATGGTGACGTCATAAATCCGGCGTATGACGCTTACCGATTGTTGCTTTCCGTGGGAATAGCCTCCTCACCAACGAAGTGAGGTCATTGCTCAAAGTTCCGACTTCAGTTTTTTGGTGAAATATTTGTAGTGCAGCCCTTTCATTTTTTCGTGCAGTGCTAGATACAGTCGTGTAGCCACAAAATTGAGGCTAGCTTAACAGAAACACGTTAGCCACTTCCCATCCACTGCAAACGCGGTCACGTTTTTGTAGTAATGATTGAAACCACACAGCTGAAAGAAAGTATTGCAGTTATGACATTCATGTTTATAGCAAATAAAACCTTAACGGTAACGTTTTTTTAGCCGTTCCAGTAATAATGACTTGACCGGAATTGGTAGCGGTTTTTGCAGCATTGTAGATTTTCTTTACAGCTCGCAGTGACTAATACACCAGGATGCTGTTTCTTTTGGTCGTCTGGCACTACAGTGACGTAAGCGTGACATAGGCTGCAGGTGCTTCACTACTACTAAGAAGAGAAACTCACTGATACACCAATGTTTTAGTTGGCATTAATAACAGCATCAGAAGACGGCAGTAACACCTACTATGGTGCCACCTAGACAAAAAAAAATCACGTGTGGCGTCAATCAAACTTGGCCACATGAAAACCAGTGTTTTTTCATTTACATGTTTGCCCACTGGACGTTACTGCATTGTCGGATGTATGTTTACTTTTGTTCTTAATTGCAACTTCGTTTCCCTTCCAGATTCATTAGGTCCTAACTTGTGTTTAATTATCTTGGTAATAACCCCGAGTAGCTAGCATAGTAATTTTTTCAAACACGGGATTTTTTTTTGCGCCCATTAAACTAGAGAGTGCTTCTGCTGGCTAATTATTAACACAACACAAGCACAAGCGAGTTTACGAGAGCAAAAACTTGAGTGTTTCAAAAAGATCGATAACCACCCGCTCAGGGTATCGCGCGAGAACTGTATTTATCAACTTATTAATAAAACAATTACAAACATTTATGGATGTATGTAAGAATTTCTACATTTTATAATTATGTTACGCTTTTATTGATTTATTAGCGAGCCTATTAGTTTTTGACTTAAGTGGTGTAGCCATTTCATTCGTTTTGTTTCAATTTCGGTTTTATTGCGCTTCATTGTGCGGACGTTTGCAGGTTGTGTCTATATAGAAACGATCACAGAAAATCGCTGAAACTCTTTAACTCACGTATTAATTAAATTTGTTCGAAATGTTTATGTAACATTTAAATTAGGTACAATTTAGTATCCATATTCGTTGTTTAATCGCATTTATTTAATGGTAAATCTTTTTGCTGCTGTGATGTTGGATACCAAGTCAGCTCCCGTCTAAGCTACTTCTGCGTGTTCCCCGCTGTCTTAGTTGCTAAAAAAAATAGCTCAGTTTTCGCAAAAATAACTTCAAGTGACCCCCTGAAGATGCACTGCAGACAATGTAAGTGCACTGTATATCATGTGAAAAATATCCATGACGGTGTAGTGCGCTACGAATGCCGGAATGACCTAATCATGCCTAACGACCAAACTATCGCCACGTTGCTAAACCTTATGGATGACGGTTTTCTTTAGTTAGCACCGGTCAGAGCCAGATACATTACCATAAACAATTTTTTTAACGTGAACACAACACACCTAAAAAAGGGACTTGATCTGCTGTGGGGCGTTCATTTCTTTTTTTTTTCTGAAGTGTTTTCATCTAATTCAAATTTCACGTTATTTCTTATAAATACCAGATGTCAATCTTTATTATAATATCGGAGGCCGGCTAAAAGGAAAGCCTAAAGGAAAGCCTAAAGGAAAACCACTTCTCCCTCCTCGCGCCCGCATTGAAAATGCACTCTCCCACTCTACCTGCAGCCAAAAAGGAGCCAGGCATGAGTGGTCGATCAATATGACAAGTCGTCGGGAAAATGTCCCGGAAAATGTGTCCCGGGAAATGTGTCCCGGAAAATGTGACCGGCCCCGTGCATAGCACGGGCTTCCTCTAGTAGAGTACCTAAAAATCTTATTTTCGACTTCTAATCGAAAATAATGAAATGCAACCCTAATCTAAACCTAACTCACGTACTTAACTTAACGTCTCATTCTTTAATAGCGATTAATTAAGCCTTTTTTTGTCTTGTTGGAGTAGCGGTTCTGATTTTGTGTGGTGCCACTAGTTGATTCCTGCTTATCACTTGGCACAAGAGCAGTTATCACTTCACAATCGCCCACCTGGTAAATCATTAAGAGCGCTTAACAGAATAATCGGGCTGTGATTGGCTGATACGTCAAAAATATCCATTAGCCAAAAAAAACAAACAGGGAGATACTCGGCAAAGCTATCACCGGTCAACACCAAGTGTCAACAAAATGCGAAAATCAAAGAAAATAAACCAACTGATCACACTTTTCATTAAGGTTGTGTCGCCCAGCTTAAAGCCAGAAAGGATCCCACGAAACAGTTTTCAGCCTTGTTTGTTGTTGTCACTTGGCAACCGAGACTACATTTTCAGGAAGTTTTAATGACACTAATAACCACAGGTTGGGGTAATCGTCCTCATTAGTGGAAGATCCGTTTCCGAACATCGTAACATTGTTTTTGTTCTGTTGCACTCAGTGCCCGTTTGAGTTAACGAGGTCGTACTTGAAGAGCTACAAGGAGTTAGAAAGCGGAAAGATAAAGCTGAAGATAAAGGATTTTGATAGCAAAAGTGGACGGTAAACCGGCTTGTATACCGCAGAGGCGGACTGGAAATGGTTGGCACCTTTGGTGGTGTGAATCGCTTGGTTCCTAGTGTGTGTTGTGGTGGTGGTGGTGGTGGGGGGAGGGGGGTGTCTAGTTTTTCTGTAGGGTAGGGTCATGGAATAGCTGAGGTTTTAGGGTGAAAGTTAGATTTTTAGGTGCTCTATTGACATCTGGTATTTATATGAAATCACGTGAAATTTGAAGCAGATGCATTACCAGTTAAAATCACTTCGGCAAAAAAAAAAAAATTAACGCCCCACAGCGGATCATGCTCGTGTTGTGGTGTGTTGTTAGTGACGGGGAAGTAGGACGAATAATAAGGAGTTGCCTTTAGAAGCGGGCAGGATTTAGGGTGTCCGTGACTGATCCGCATTAAGGGGCAGCTCCACTGTGGATCTCCCCTAAACAAGTTCGACCACGGTATTGCTTTAACGCAATATTGGAAAGTTATTTCAGAGGCCTATGGCGTGGATCGTTTGCCGAGTGTTGTATACCACATTTACCCGTAAAGCTAGGCAAAAACACAGAGACGTAACTTGCTGGTTGGGGACTGTCGCATTTTCTTCTCTTTATTCAATTAATGGTCATTCAATTGGGTCAAATACCTTGCCAAACATGGCATTCTCCAACAGGAATTATAAAGTTTCTGGGGTCGGCTCACTGTTAACACTTGGGCGAATTAGTATTTTTGCAAGGCAGAGTTTTTCACTTCCTTGGGAAATTTGGCTTTATGATAACGGTAGGAAAGAATGGAAAAGGTAAACCTATACAGTTCGGCATGGCAGCTTCATTACTTATGGGTCCGGACTCCACGTAGGAAAAGGTAAACGGAATTGTAAGTCAGGGAAAGGATTCATCCAAGGTAATGAAGGTTTCTGCTGAATGCCATTTCTCCCATTCACATTAAAATCATCAGTAAACAAACATCAAACTCAAACATGAGCAATATTGCCGACCCAAAAGAGAACAGATGGAAAAGGGAAAAAAAACAAGGATTAGGAATTGGAGTTGGTTTACAAGGGTTAAAAAAAAAAAAAAAAGGGTTAAAGGGTTTAACGAGCGTTAACCACTCCTGGTCATCTGCCCGAAGCCATAAGGACCTGTGTCTGCAACAGCCAGATTCCTAGGCGGTCACCCACCCAAGTATCAATCCAGCCCAATGCTGCTTAACTTCGGGGATCTGACGAGAAGCGGTGTTTCCAGCACTGCAAGGCCGCAGACAAGTCAGAGGAACAACAACAATACCACAAAAACAAAGGTAACTAAACATATACATGAGCGTTATAGGAACAATTGGTTAGAGGTAGTAAAGCAGGAAAAGCATTGTCCAAGTTTAATTAGATGTTGGGAGTTTTCACTGGGAGTTCACATGGGTAAGGCCAAGGGCCCCAGCTATGGAAGGAGAAGGGAACAGTCTAACATATCTCACTAATCTCATCAAGCGAGAGCAGAGGCGAGAACAGGAAGTTAGGTGGCCACCATGGGCGCTGGTATGTTTCTTCGGTTTTTAAAACTATTGTTTTAATCTGAAATTGCTGTTATGCTCTTTATAGGGAGTTGCAATAATTTTGTAATTAAATAAATAAATAAATACATTGTGGGATTGGCCTCCCGCTAATCTCATTCAGACGAGAACAGGAAGTTAGCTGCCGCCATGTTGGTGTTACAAGGCGCCGGCCAAGCGTCCGGAAGTAATACAGATTGCAAAGGTTTGGAATGCATTGTTACTAGTATATTTTTGACCCCCTGCTGGCAGAAGGCTAAAAGCCAACGGTGCCATCTTGAATATAATGGCGCCATCTAGTGAGAGATATTGCTATAAATCACCGCGACTTACGAGCAAGAGGTTGCAAAAGAAAGGGCCCTTGAACGCGACCAATAATTCACCGTTTTAACGTCAGCTGTGAGGATATATGTTGAGTTAGGGGACCCATTTGCTAATTTATATCTTATTACGCCAGATTTGCAAGGCGACGTCTTCCTCATCTGCGGTAATGAGTCCAAGCAGCCAACTTCAGCATTCGTAGTTTCTTGGTTATAGTTTGCGTGTCGTAATTTCAGCACGGTCGTTTAACCTTCTCCGAGGTTAATCTTCCATCATTTGCCTCCATCCTTGGTTATTTTAAATGCTCATTTTACATGAAGAACGGACTACAGTTGTTGTTTTAACTTTGTTTGGCCGCAGTGCGACCATCTGTTCCGTTCCGTTCGCGGCATTAACTGCCATATGACGAAAAACGAAACTTGAAGCGCGGATGGCTGCAGGTTGTCACAAGCACTGTACGTTTCGTTTTCTAGCATTGGTTAAATCAGCAGGAGGCAGCGATCTTGGGTTTTCTTGCGTCACTGGGTCAACATTAAAATTTTAAAATTTCTGGCCACTAAATTCCTAACTACACAGAAGAAAAAATTTGAATCTAAACGATGCGTTACTATACGTGCTTAAAACTTTAAAATTATTCTAATAAATTCACCCGTACTTTGAGGGTACACGGTAAAAAAGGTACACGGATTACAAACAAAAACGTCAAGTGAGCCGTAAAAAGGGGTTGCATGATTGAAGTTTCACTTTGCTTGTTGAAATGTACATGGATAAAAAAAAAATATTACTTTTAAATTAAATAATCAAATGTTCAATGAGTTTGGCAAATTTTCTACGAACAGATACTGGAAAATACTCGCGAGATATACATTGGCGATACAAGGAGAGGGATTAAGGGCACGTTTACGCAACCACTCGCTTTTGCATTCTCGCAGCTAGAAGCTAGAAATCACCTCAAATTTCAACATGGCGGCGGTTTTATGTCTGCCGCCTCGCAACGAAAACAGCAAATAACGTGAGTTCAGAAGTGTTTGGGAAAATTGTTTCGTCATGAGGAATTCTTTATATTATTGGCACGGATTATAAGACTGCAAGTATTTACTCAAACGATGTCGGATTCAGCTAATCCATTTAGCGTTGTTACCATGGCAATGTCACCTTTGCCATCGCGATTGAGTTCTAGTTGCGAGGATGTAAAGGCGAGTCGTTGCGTAAAAGCGCCCTAACAACCGTCTGTAAGAGCACATGGCCGACAATAAGAATGAAGTGAAAGAAAATTGCATCGCATTCCATTACACTGAACCGGGACACAATTTGGGTGGAATAAGACCACCACCCTTCTAAAATCAAACTCAAGTCGGGACCCATGCATCTTCGTGCCCTGGAACCACTTTCCATCCAGCACTATGAAAAATGTGGGATTTCCCTGATGAATCATCAGCCCCCTTCGTTCCCACGTAGCACACACTTGATGAACGACAAACTCACCATTCAGTTCTCGCATCGTTGGAAAACACAACAGCCTTCCAAATTAGAAAAAACCGTGTTTTCAAATTTGGAAGCAGATCATCATCACAACTGCTGTCATCTGCTTCCAAATTTGAAAACACCGTGATTAAACAAGAACTAACAGCTTAAAAAGGCCGGAAGAAGACGAACGCGAGTATTTCCCAGTATCTGTTCGTCGAAAATTTGCCAAACTCGATGTTTGTGAAGTGTTTGAACATACAGCGTTCTAAATTCCACATACAGTTTTCCTAGGTTCAAAGTGATTCGTCGCGCAGTTTCTTTCATTGCACAATTGAGAAAATTGCACCTGATGAAGTGCTGTAGCGCTTTAAGCATATTTTTAATTCGTAAAGCGCAACAGCAATCTTGTACCTTCCATACTTATCTACTATGTGGCCAAGTTTGGTCGTAAAACGTTGAATAGGGACGGAGAATGGTATTGATTGTTTTAGTTCTGCTAGCATGAGGACTTACAGCAAAAATTATGCAATTCTGTGCAAGAGGGGGGGGGGGGATTGAGGCTTAATGGCGCGTCGACAACTTGGTCATTAGCGCCAACCTCAGTCACAGTGCAGTGGTCCGGGTTGCCACTGCACCACACATTACAGAGATATTATTCAAACCCCTAACCCCTAACCTCTGTGCAAGAGTAAAAGTAGGGAGCAACACGTGAATTTGACAATTCTTTACTTGTTATTGTTCTTCCAATTTTTGACCTCAATTTGGTGAGTAGCTAAACGAAAACGTTCGACTTACAGTACCAAATTATTAAAATTTGTCTGTTTGTTGATTCGCGTTAACCCATTATTTTCCAATAAAAACAAAGTGACTTTTAAGTGAAAAAAAAAACTATATAAATGTGAACTTGTTTTGGGTGCCCCCGTCTCAGTGAAAATGGGCGAGCGGCCGCCAAAGTGAACGGTAATATCGATTAGCAGTCACAATCAGTAACAAACGAATTATTACGATATGTGTTGTTCACGGAAAATTACGGGCATTCAACCTTTAGGCCCAACAGAAACAAACACCAATGCGACAACAAATGGGACAGAGTGACAACATGGCTTCCAACGAGGCCGGCGTAAGCAACTAAATTCAGAGAATTTCTACTGGTCTTTAGATGAATAGGACAGCGCATGACACGTTTAGAGTAAATAGGGTAGTGTGTGTACGTTTAGAGTCGCGAGGCACGTTTAGAGTCAATAGGGTAGCACGTGGCACGTATAGAGTCAATAGGGTGGCACGTTTAGAGTAAATACCCCAGCAAAAATGTTCCAAGGTTAAACCACTGTTTATGATCATGGTTTGCCATTGTTAAACCAATGGTAAATTGGGACCAACCATTGTTATCCAAAGATTGAAACATGGTGAAAGTGTCCTGTTACCATGGTAACTAGTGACCATGGTTTTGAACGAGGTTTAACCAAGTTTAAATTGGGACCACCCAAGGTTTAACCATGTTTACCCATAAACTACCCGTGTTTAACCATGGCTGACCATGATCAATTTTTGCTGGGGTAGGGTATCTCATGGCACGTTTAGAGTCAATAGGGTGGGTAGATTAGAGTCAATAGGGTATCTCATGGCACGTTTAGAGTCAATAGGGTGGCACGTTTAGAGTCAGTAGGGTGGCACGTTTAGAGTCAATAGAGCGGCACGTTTAGAGTCAATAGGTTATCTTATGGCACGTTTAGAGTCAATAGGGTATCTCATGGCACGTTTAGAGTCAATAGGGTAGTGAGTGGCACGTTTAGAGTCAATAGGGTAGCGCGTGGCACGTTTAGAGTCAATATGGTAGCACGTGGCATGTTTTGAGTCAATACGGTAGCTCGTGGAAACAGCTCGCTTCCTTTTAATATTCCCGAGCACATTTCCGTGCAAACAGACAACTGAAGCCACAAAAGCCACTGAAGCTCCACTGGCATAATCAGCTTACAGACCACTAAGGCTCTTAGTACTATCCCCCAGCGGAATAACACTAAGAACTAAAACTAAAAAAACTAAAAAAAAAAAAAAAAAGATTAAGAAGGACACTAAACATCAAAACTATTTGGTCTACAATCAAATAATAAGAAAGGTCAACACTATTATTTTATTTAGATTAAAGCAGATAAAAAAAAACTGAAAAGGTCACTAGGACAGAGGTCTCCCTGAGGGTTTCCACTTTCTTTTGGTAATTGTGGCGGAAATAGCATGGGTTTTCAATGCGGTGTAAGCAAATTGAATTTTAAATAATAATGAAGCATTCTTTCAAAATCCTCTCTTTATATTTATGAGAGGTATTACAGTATATCAAGCTTTACGGATTAACATGATGGTCTCAGCTAAATGCACACCTGATAGTTTTCCCAAGTTTGAAATTTTTTTTTATACTTTTTTCCATGAATAGGGAAATTTACGTCTAAGAAATTTAGGGCAGAGCTCTATATCTTACAACCTTTACGGATTAAAAAAAATAATCTCAGCTCAAGGCACATTGCAGTTTTCCCTGCATTTCGGAAAAGAATTAAACTTTCTGCAGAATTAAGAAGATTTAAGCCTAAATAATTTGGGTCAGAGCATTACAACTTCCAAGTAAGCTAAGCTGCACCACGTTTCATCACACTACCAGGTAATACGTCATTTTACGTTTATTACAGCACATTGACTTCATCAGACTAATTTCGCTGAATGTAGTTTTTCGCGAAGGGCAGCCAAACTTTCACGCTAAACGTCAATTTCCTGGTAACTTTTTTGGAGCGAAGCATCGTTTATATATTCACTTCAACGCAACCATTGTATCCGCATCACAAAATTATCATTGCATCAATTAACACCAAATTTTGTACATTGAAAGCGTTACACACAGAGGTGGTTTTAAAAGAGCAAATTAAAAATCGAACATGTTGATGAGGAATAATTCAAGGTGACAAGATGCACATGTGATGTGAGCTGCTCACCTACTTGACCCCAGTGGTTTCCGAAGGGCGAAAATTTGCCGCATCGTTAGTATATAATTATCAAGATGCACGCTCAAATTTCTGCCAGCATAATTCTCAACTTGACTCCAAATTTGATGCTTTACAACAAACATTTTTCACATTTGCGGCTGCTTTGTCTGCTGAAAAATCGCAAAGTCGGAAAACCGCTGTTCGTAACCACCGTCAACGCCATCCAGCGACGTGCTACGAAAGCAAACGGACAAAGAAACAAGATGAGCCACAATGCTGTCTCCTACGCACCACGGGATGTTTGCAATGACTTCGATCCATTTTGTTGGCAGTGGAACTGATACGCTGTAATTATATTCTTGAAGGTCAATAAAACACGTTACCCAGATAAAAATACGTCACCTGCATTTTTATTGAACTTTTTATGCTCGTTTTGTGGCTCCTTTCTCCAAGAGTAGACACTTTTGACAGTACTCTCATGTTCGTAAATACATGAGCTCCAGTAATGTGTAGCGCAGTGGCAACCCGTACAACTGCACTGTGGCTGAGGTTGGGTTTTGGGAAGGGAAAATAAATAAAAACGGTCTCGGAATCTAAGCAATTTTGTGCGATTTTAATGCTTTTGACATTTCCAGAAACGTTAATCACACAAAAAATTGTCTGTACTTCACCAAACTCCTTATCGTTTCACATTCAATGTACTTGCCCGTAATT
>JAHWFP010266884.1:3689-17731 GCA_023313725.1 Lithobius niger | reverse complement strand
AAAAAAATGGAAGTAGATAATTCTCACCTGTTTTTGCTCGCAAGACGGAGGGTGCCACAACCCACGCGTTGCGTTAATTCGCACTTGTGGTACCGTGCGATGACTTCCTCCTCGGTCTCGCCTTGGCCAAATAAAAAACCAAATATATTATGCACCAAATACATTATGTTAGTGCGGACGTGTTCGGACGATCGCTTTTTTTTTTGGCGCACGGAAGTGCAATGAAGATCGTGGCACAAACACTGCCGAATAAAACCAACCATGATCACTTGAATATACATAGTACTACTGAGGGTGTGAAAGTAGCCAGGTTCGCGCATTTACACTGCTGCATCGCACTATTTTTTCTAACGATAGCAGCCACCTGTAATGGCAATGAAATATTTCCAAATAGGTTATTGACATGAGAGTACAAAAAATGTAATTGGAAGCATTTTTTCCTCTACAGTCACATGCTATTCTCTGAAAGTTTGTGGTGACACGTCGTGTTCTTCATCCGTTTGTATAGATGACGAATGAATCTAGGAAAAATAGTACGAGGAAAAAACCGCACAAAGAAGCAAGGTCCGAGAAAAAATGTGCAATAAATACAGGGAAAAGGAACCCATGGAAAAAAAATACGAGAAAAATCTGTAAGAAAATATTTTGTGCTGATACCACAAGAAGGAAAGAGTCAGGGAAAAAGTAGTCTTTGATCCCTTTTTTCCAAAGATCAGGGTAAATGCACCCGCATGAAAATCGCACCCTGTTTAAAAAAACAAATACTTAAACAGATGAAACGTTCTCGAGCCAACGTTCTTATCTAATCGAAACTATAAAAACCAAAAATATGATAAAACAAGAACTACAGTATTTTCCTCCTCCACATTTTTTTCTTGGACCATTTTCTTCAACTTTTTTTTTTGCAAAAGTTTTTACAGAATTTTTTTTTAAATTGGCTGTCCTGGACCGTTTCTGCCCGAACCTTTTTTTCTTCAGACCTGTTTTCAGCAACCGTTACTGAAGTATTATTTTCACAAATCTTTTGCGTTTTTTTTTTTTAAACATTGAATGTCTCTACAGGTAGAATATTCTTCTACATTCGTAAAGTTACGTTCACTCTAATGAAGAGCCTATAAATGAAGCTGGCCCGTCATGACAAAACGCCAGTTATTCACTTTAATGTTCTTTAATGCATTATATCGTTGGCCATTCGTACGGTATGCTCCAACAAAAATAATTCATCACTTAATGAGCCTTTTTTTGAATGATTCAGTTATTTTCCAACATTTTCACACATTGAAATTTAACAAATAAAACAGTTCTTGAAATAAAATTTACGCGTAAGTATTAGTCTACATGTTTAACAGAAAGTCTGAAAAATCTTAAAGGCTTTATGAGAAAAAGTGCATTCAGTCAAGCCACACTCGATGGCAAAAAAAAACTGTATTTAGTATTTCAGAGAATGTAGTTTACAATTTAGTGCATGATCTAATGGTTAAAATTACAAAAATAAAGGCTAAATGCAACAGTACTTACACCAATACGACCATTTTCTGGTATGTAGGAAATACTGGTCGTGTTGGTGGAAGTATGGCAGTGGGTTATGGCAGATGCTTGTTTGTCGAAATAATAAGGGTGGCGGAGGTATTGAAGGATGGCAGTTTGGAAAGGAACGAAATAAAGTGAGGGAAACTGTAGGAAAAAGTAAAAACTAAACCAGAATAGAGAAAAAACAACTTTTTTGGTATTGTCCCTCAGAAATCAACTTTGGGTTCGTTTTTATTACCTTGTTTTTAAACGACCTTACTTTTAACATGGAGAGTGCTGACCTTGAAAAAAGTGTTGATGATGTCGATGTGACTGCAACCATAATTAGCAATGATGATGAAATAAATATGCAAACTGCTACTACGAGGTTCTGACTGGGCTGGAGAATGGCAACTACCTCTTTCAACTGGAAAATGTGGTATTTTCCATGCATTAAAAAAAAATAGGCAACATTTGACACGTACTCTTATACACATAAACATACACAAATGCCATGTCAGCATGGCTTAGTGGTAGGACTTCGGCCTAGGTCGTGGGTTAAATTCCCCGTTCAGGTAGTCTGACATTTAAGCCCAAAAGGCAACGTAAATAGGTTTGCATCCGTATTTATTTAACACTTTTTGAGCCCATTCGGCTTTCCGTCTTGTTTAATTCCACGGTTCATTCTTCGTATTGAGCGACCAGCTGTCAAACGATCGGCTGTAAAACGACGAGCTCTTAACGACCAGCTGTAAAGCGACCCACTGAAATTTGATTCACAAACATTGTTGTAACCCCTCCTAACTTCAATGCACACCCGTTTTTCAACCTCAAGGTGGAGTGCAGTGAAATTCATACAGTTGCATTGAAGGTTACTCTATCTCACTAAGGTTTGGACGATTTTGGTTGTTTTCTTTGTTCACGCTATTTCATTGTTATCCTCATGTTAGCAACTCAAACCATTTCTCTCCCATTAATACCAACGGAGACAGAAGCCCTTAAAATGTTCAATCAAGTTCCGTCTAAGACGCACATAGCAGGTTAGCCCAACGTCCCTAACATGAAGTTAAACAACTTTACATGACGTAGCTATAATAATAATAATAATAATAATAATAATATTTTTAAATTTAGTTTATTGTCACACTCTGCACGAAATACGATAGTATTTGTATGTGCACAATTTACAAATTATAGTTAATTAATAAATGCAAAAAAACAGCAGTGTTAAAAACATGTCTGTTTCATAATATAACATTTTAAAAATAACAATAAAAACATTATATACATTATAACATTAAAAACTATCTACATCATTAAGGACGTATGATGTGCGTGCGTGCGTGCGTGTTTGTACCTCTACTCCTCTGGAACCAATGCACCTACAAAGATGGGAGTAGGACCAAACGAAAGATAATTAAATTGCGCTTTTAATAGGCTTTTAATAGGCTTGATATTATTACCCTGAAATATGCGAAAAACCCTGAAAAACTAACGTCAAAGTTTTTGTAAACCATCTTGATGATTGTTTATGACGTCATAGTTTGTTCATGAAAACCTCCTCGAGCGAAGAGAGATGATCTGGAAAAGAATGCACGGACAACGTATTTCGCAATAAAACACATATACATCTTAAAATTGGTTTTGTATTAATTGACTTGATGCAGGGAAAAATCAAAACAATAGATTTGGTTTTAAAACGGTGTTTGCGCTGATTGAGTGAGCGAAGCGAACGAAATTCAGCGTTTGTTATCAGAAACAGTGCTTTTCTGATAAATTGCTTGATCTTAACTTTTTGCTTGACTCCTTGGACGTAAAAAAATAATACTGACCTTCTCTCGAGATAACCGATATCTCATACTACACTCTTATAATTTGCTTGATCGTTTTTTATGTGGAAGGTCTGTATCATAAGTGTTGCAGCAAGAAATCTCCTCGAGCGCAGCGAGACGACGCGGAATGAGCGAGCGAAGCGAGCGACTCCGCTAGTATACATTATAACATTAAAAACCACATTAAAAATCATGCAAATATACAATTATTGTTTGAGTATATAATCTCTTATCCTGTATTTTATGTTGTTTAGTGTCAGGTTTCTCAGTTCATCTGGCAGCTTGTTAAAAATGGATGGTATTAAAAAATTCAATCCTCTTTTGCCGTATGAATTTCTATAATTTGGCAATTTTAACCAATTGTGGTTTTTTCTTGTTTCCCTTTCTATTGTGTTTTTCCATTCTGTCTTATAATAGTTTTGTGTAATTATTGTATAATCGAGTATATTTTTAACAGTCACGAGTTTGTTTTGTCTAAATATGTCTATCCTTTTTTTAGTTTTGTTAAATTTTGAAAAAAGTACTTTTGCTGATTTATTCAAAATTCAAAATTTTTTGAAGCCTTTCCACTAATCCTTCCGATGTGGATGCGTATATTGTGCATGCGTATCTAATTTGTGATAGGATTAAAGCTTCATAAACCTTTATTTTAGTTTTATTGTTTATTAATCTCTGATTTTGTATAGTGTCGGTATCATTTTTCTTATTTTAACAATAAGTCCTTCAATGTGATTGTAGAATTTCCAATTTTTGTCAATTAATAATCCTAAGTATTTTATTTCATTTACACTTTCAAGATTCTTACATCTACAGTTTAATTTTATGCAACCCATTATATGGTGTTTAATGTTTACGTTTTCTATTTTCATAATATGTGATGTCATTATTGGTAAAAAGTATGTTTTTGAGGCATTAATGTATAAATCATTCTCATTAAAATATTCATTTATCTGATCAAAGTCCTGCTGGAGATTCATTTTCATTGTGTCTAAGTTTATATTTATGAACAACATCATCACGTCATCTGTATATAGTGTAATGTAAGAATTCCATTTCAAGTCCGGTATGTCATTATTATAAATCAAGAAAAGTATTGGACCCAAGATGGAGCCCTGCGGTACTCCAAAATCAACTTTTTTTCCAATCATCTGTTTTATTATCAATTCTGACACAGCACTTTCTATTAGTTAAATAATTCATTAGAATGTTTTGCATTTTGCCTCGAATACCACATTTATTTAATTTGTTGTTTAATACATTTTTATCAAGGGTATCGAATGCCTTTTTGAGGTCGATTAAGATGGCACCGGTATATTTTCCTTCGTTAGGTGCTCTTGTAACATTGTTGTTAATATTATTTAATGCATCCAGTGTACCTTTGCCTTTTTGATATCCAAATTGGTTCTTATTTAAAATTTTAAATTTTGTAAGGAATTCTTCCATTTTTGTAGCAAAAAACCTTTCTACTTATTTATTACTTGTAGCAATGCAATTGGACGATAATTATTTATATCTTTTTTATTTCCATTTTTATATATTGGTCTTATAATCTGTTTTTTTTTTTAGATCGTCGGGCCAAATTTCCTTATTGATAATTGCAGTGATTAATTTTATTATGAATATGATAAGAGTTTTTAATTGTCTGTATAAAATGTTCTAGCAAGAAACCGTCATATCCTACGGATTTCTTTATTTTTAAGTTAATATTTTCCGTATATCATATAAACTTGGTGTTAAAATTGCCATAGTGTTATCCGCTCTTTTGTTATTTACTTTATTATGTTCATATTGATGTTTTTTCGCTTTTTGTTGTTTTTTTAGCTTTGCAGTTTGCTCAATGAAGTTATTAGTGAATCTTTTACAAGACGTATCCTCGATATTATCCCCTGGGAATGATGCTTTTAGATTTTCATCAATATTTACAATTTGTCCTTTTTTCCCTGTTAAATTGTGTAGTTTTGTCCAAACTTTTTTACTATTCTTTTTATTTGTGTAAAAAAAATTTCGTAGTATGTTTGTTTAGTTGAACTTTTTTTGTTTCTAATCTCTTTTTTACATTGATCATATTTGCCTTTCAAGTCATAATACAACATTGTTTTCGTATTTGTTTTTCATATTTTTGTCCATAGGTTGTTTTTAGTGTTAATCATCTCTAATAATTCACTGTTCATCCATTCCTGTTTCATTGGGTTTTTTTCGTCCTTTTTTTAACAATGTAACTATTTTCGGCATAGATCTTAGTTATTACTTCATTAATTTTCTTTTATATTTCGTTTGGATCCTCCAATTTATCTAAGCATTTCCAGTTAATATTTTCTAATTGTTGTGTGATTCCCTTGTTATTTTTTTTTCCGTGCTCGTATTATTTTTATCGTGTGGTGCAATGTTTGGATCATTTGGATTGTATGTCTCAAGGATAGTGTAATAATGATCTGCAAGTTTCTGTTTGACCACATATCCGACATTTATAAGTGTTTTTGATTTTGTAAAAATTATATCTAGGCATGGTTTGATAAGTTTATTTAATCTATATTCTTCTCTTGTAGGCGTAGTGATGTTTTGTATAAATCCAAAGGAAGCTAACAAATTTTCGAATTTTCCAATATCATATTTTTCATTTTTGTCGACTTGATGAGGGCATTATATACATTGCAATTAAGTTGTAAACTTTGTCTGTATGAGTAAACTTTATGTCTAAGCCATTATTATTATCATGTGAAATGTTTTCTCTTGTAATATCGTGGAATTTATTCTTTTTTTAAGAATACCATTACTTCACTCCCTCTCTGTTCTTTTCTACATGAACTGTATTGTTCATATTCACTTCGGGTATAATTTGCTAATTTTTCATTTTTAATATTAATTTCTGTAAGAACCAGGTAATCCCAGTTTATTTCGCTATTTTCAATTTTTATTTTGGAAGACATCCCAATTAAGCTACAGCTTATGTTTACATGAAGACCCAGCATACCACAATTATTACCAAAATATGTTGATATTTCCTTCAGTTCTGAGAAGAAGTTATCTGTGTTGTTTTCCAAAAATTCTTCCTCAATTTCTAAGTTGCTAACTGCCATTATCTTGTGTTTTTTTTTCATTAGGTTTCCAGGTCTGTGCTGCTTTTGATGGTGTAGATATATTTTTCATTTTCATTTTCTTAAGCTGTATCTTTCCTTCTTTAACCCAGATGTATTTGAATGCTTGCTTTAGTTGCTCTTTTGTTTGCCATAGAAGTTGCTTATAAAAAGGAGTTAGATGTTCATTTACATATATTTTAGATGTATTTCCATTTTGGAAAATGTCGTCATTTGTTATTCTTTCTTTTCTTTCCTTTTAGCCACTCGTCTCTTATTTGTCGGCTTCTAAATTGTACAATGATTGTGTCTGGCTTGGTCTTATTTTTCTTGGGCAGTCTATGGGCTCTTTCGATGTGGTTTTCTTCAAATTGTTGTATTTGCAGACCCTCAATAAGTCGATGAATTGTGTCACGCATGTCTTCGTTTCTTTCACTTTTGACTCCAAATATGTCTATATTTCTGTTTCGGCTATATTGTTCACTTTCATTTTGTGTTTGTTGCACTTCGTTCACTTTTGTACTAAGCACTTGTGTGTCTTCAGTGCTCTTCTTCATTTTTTCAACTTTTTCTTCCAGGAGTTTTAGTCGATTTTTTATTGCTTCGTTTTCCTTTTTATTTCGATGTTTTCTTCACGCATTTCTTCATACTTCTTTTCGATAAACTGTATTCCTTCCAGAATTTTTTCGTTCACTTTTTTCTTATCCTCAATTTTTTTTCTATGCGTGTCATTGCACCACCGTTTTCTCTTGAATCTAATTCCTCCTGATCGTGTTCTTTGTTGTGCTTATCTATGTCGTCCTCTGTATCGTCTTCAGCATTGTTCGAGTTTTGTCTTTGTTTCCTGCATCTTTTACATGTCTATTCATCTCTCTTTTTTCTTCCCATAGCTTTTATTGTTGTATTTGCCAAACCCGTACAGTTATTGTGGTATTTGCCTTTACACTGATTACATGCCAGTATGTCCCCTTCATTTGTTTGTAAAAAGTTCTCGCATTCTTGGCATCTCGACATATTGATTTCGTTGTTACGTCACTTTGCGATTACACTGGCCCGTAATTTGCGAACGTTCCCGATTTTTTTTCTAGTACGTCATATGCGTCACTTGCGAATGCACCACGTTTCGTTTGCGATGTCGAATTCGTCCCCGATTCAAAGTTTCAAATGTCTTTATCTCATCACAAAACTCACCCAGAATGCTGCCGTTGGTTTTCATGTGGTCTCTGATGTCTCACTAATACGTTTTTTGCATCCATCCATCGAAATATGTAGTTAGAAACAAATCAATAGTAATAATAATAATAATAATAATAATTTATTCCACACTTTGCACGAAACCAACGGGTTTGTATGTGCACGTTAACAAAATACAATACATGGTAAAAGTCAGAAGTCAGTGTTACACAAAATTCTCTAAATTATAAACTATTATACTATTATAACTACAATATACAGAATTTCTACAAAACGACTAAAATAAAGCCTACAATAAAGACTACGGTGTTAGTACACTAAAGACTATTAAGATAACTATATTAATAACGCCTTATTTTAAAATCCATTTTTTTTATTTTTTCCTAAAGTTATAATCTAAGTTCCTTAATTCTACTGGTAATTTTTTTAATACTTTTGGAATTATGTAGCTCATTGTACGTTTCCCAGATGAATTTCTGTATGAAGGCATCCTTAACCAATTATTATTATTTCTTACAGCTCTCACTATAATTTCTTTCCAATCTTTTGTAATTTTGCACTCTTACAGTAAAATTCATTAACATTTCTAAAGTCATGAGTTTATTTTCAGTAAATGTTTCCTTTGTACTCTTTTAATTCTATTGTTATTAAAGAGAATTTTAGCTGCTTTATTTAATATTTTTTGTAAACTTTCAATTAATCGTTTCGACGTTGTTGCATAAATGGTTAAAGCATACTTCACATTAGACATAATGTAAGTTTCATATATTAATTTCTTAGTGTGAATATCTAAAATATCTCTAATTTTATACAGTAGTGGTATATTTTTTTCTAATTTTATTTTTCAAATCCTCAATGTGTTGGTAAAAATTCGTATCAATGTCAAGTCCTAAGTATTTTGTTCTATTTACAGTAGTAATTTGTTTGCAATCACAATTTGTCATTAAACAATCATTATGGTGTGCTGTTATAGATACTTTACTTATCTCCATATGTAAGGTTAGGTTGTGAGGTCAGGTATGTGACGACAAGAACCTGGTGGTCACTGGCTGCCGTCCGATATTAAAACCAAAAAATTCTAAATTACGAAAGTTAAACAGTTAAAAGTTTAGAACAAGGACGATGGCTCGGCTGCAGTGGATGGGTTGATGGTATTGGGTTGGAGTCACGAATGCCTTACCACCAAGGTTAGACATACCAGGGACACAATGGTCCCCGATGGCATCGCCAAACGTTTGGGACAAATGGGGGGAAACGCCGGGTAACATTGTCAATGTTTCTTTAAAAAATAATAAAATATTGCATCGTAGTTTAAAGCTTGGCCAATATCAATTGTTAATCCTCATAAAGATAAAAAATAATAAAACAATGAAATGTATGGAACTGGTTGTAGTAAAGGGAAAACTAAAATGGGAAGTAAAACTAGAGCTATGTACAATTTTAAAAAATGTATATAATAATAATAAAAAAAAAACATGGAGCCAACCTGCAACATAGCGTGGCAGGATAGTTTGAATAAAAAAAATACTAATTTTCACAATGTGTGAAAGATTTCCAGAAGGGTTGTGAGCCACTGTTACCGTATCTAATATGCAGAGGGGGAGGTAAAAGTAGATCTCAAAGTAGGCGTTTGAGAAACGCCTGCAAGTTTTGCGTGAGTAGCATTCTATGGAAGCCACTTTCCGTGGGCATACAAACCGTCTCGGAATAAGAGCATTCCAAACTGGGACAACTCGCTCAGCAAAGGAATATTTTCGACAACCAAGACGTGATCACTGAACCACTAGTCTCCAAGCTTTGCCCCGAGTGCAATTAACGCGTGGTGCCAAATCGAAAACAGGTAAATCAACGTCGATTAAACTGTGAAGTATTTTGTATTTCAAAACGAAGTCTGCACAGCTCGAGCAATTCTAAACCTACTCTGGAAAGCCGCACAAGATGAGGATGAGTTTGATCCCAAGGAGACCCTGCAAACTCCGAGTAAATATACGTTGGACCGACTCAATAAGGTTAATTTCCCCAGCTAAATAGGGGACCAAACTGGAGTCGCATACTCCAATAAGGGGCGCATAAAAACACGGAAGGCGCAATATTTAATCGCCGAATTTCCCGACGTAAAACACCTATTTACAATTGCTAAATAGCGGAATGCCAACACACTAACCTTACGGCAATGCAAGGATGATTTTAAGTCTTGTGAAAACCACACGCCAAGGTCTCTAATTTCCGAAACAGAGGTAGGACTTCAGAAGCCAAGAAATAGTTTAAATTTAGATTTTGTGTGCCCACATGGAAGGCCTGACACTTCTGGATGTATAGTGGCAACTGCCAACACGACGCCCAACTGACGACCTCAGCAATTTCCACCTCCAGTTCAGTGGACCGGGAAGAAGAAAAGTTTTCTACACCAATCTTTCCATCATCAGCAAACTTGAACCAAGACTACACGAATTATAAAAATAGAGGTCATTTATATAGATCACAAATAGAACAGGTCCAAGCACTGACCCTTGCGGAACCCCACAAGGGACCAGTGCCTCAGTAGAAAGTGATTTTTCTACAATTACATTTTGGTAAGGGTTATTTAGGAAGGTACCAAGCCAGGCCCACAGTGGCCTGGTAATAATACCACACCCACTCAGCTTTAATAGGAGCTTCCGGTGAATATTGGACTCAAAGGCTTTTTTGAAATCAAAATAAATATTGGCGCAAGGTGCCCCTGCATCCAATGCACTGGTCCAACGATCAAGGACAGTCAGCAACTGATGTGTAGTGGACCTACCGGAAAGAAACCCAAACTGGTCCTGTCGAATAATGGCAAATTTCTTCAAATAACTCAAGAGTGTGTCTCGAATGATGGACTCCATTACCTTACAGGCAACGCATGTCAAGGAAATAGGTCGATAATTGAGTGGGTCGGAGGAGGAACCCTTCTTAAAGACCGGGACAACAATTGTTCCGCTCCAACAAGAGGGAAGTTTCCCCTGTTCAAATGAAAGAGTAAACAACATGGACAAACAATAGCTAATTTCCGAAACAATTTGTTAGAGCAGGAATGAAGAAAAATCGTCTGGACCACACGAACGGCTTAGTTTCATTTTTTTTTGTATAGCTTGTAGAACTCTAGAGTTCAGTGAAGCAAACGCTAAAGCAGTCTTCAATATGGTTATTGTTCTGAGGTATGGGTAAAGAAGTACTTCCATCGTCCTCACTGACATTTGAGGAAAAATTTTTTACTATTACCTTTTGTCTTCACGAGGTTTTCAGTCACAAAACTGTTATTGATCTCTAAAGGTGGTAGTGAGCGCGCCATATTTGTTTTTTGACAGTAAAACTTGAAAAGAGCTGCCGGCGTTCCATCACGAATAGCTCTCTCCTGCTTAAGTTTGGTCCACATTTCAGCAAAGTTTGTGTAAAGCCTCTTCTGGGTGTTGCATTCAAGCAATGTGTTTTTATCCAGACTGGCCTTATACCGTTTCCACGGAAAAGTTTGCGATGTTTCTCTTTAGCAATAACAGAAGGAAGTACTCTTTAAGGGTTCGTGGGACGACACTTCGTAGATTTACGGCTTAGATTTAAGTGACTATTCAGAACACTTTCGAAACAGGTCCAAGCCTTTTCAATTGTTGGATGGACTGAGAAAATTAGATCATCTCATTAAAGACCCCTCAATGAAGCCTTAAGTTTAAAAGAAAAACAATTTTACCCTCAGGGATGAAATCATTTCCGTTTCTAAAAGTACTGGGGCCTGTCAATGTCACATTTACTTTAAAAGGCACCACACAATGGTCACTACTTCCAAAATGAGGACCAACGTAAAGGTCATAAACTAACATATCATCGTGGATGAAAATAAGGTCCAGAATCTTATTACCACGTGTTGGCCTATCTACCAATTGAATAAATCCAAGGGCCAAGAAGTTCAAAGAAAAGACGATGATGAGGGTCGCTGGCACTGTCTCTATCCCAGTCCACTGAAGAAAGATTAAAATCGCCAAGGATACACTTCAAATGGTTCAAGTTTTCTGAGCAAGAAATAAACTGACAAATATTTATGACATAATCGTCATTTCGGCTGTCCGGCAGGTAACAAACGATAAATGTACACTTCAGCGTGGTGAAGAATCATTAAACCTCTCACCCTGCTACCCCGATCACATCTCACAACCCTGTACAAATCCAAATCGGCAACCATCGCGTCAGTGATATCCTGGTCAAGGCAGGACTCAACCACAAAGACCAAATCAAAATTTTCCCCACACAGCAAAACCCGAAAACAGCCAATATTACTTACAACACTACGTACATTTAACAAAATACAACTAAGCCCAGTCAACAAAGATGCACAACTTGGAGAATTAGTAGACTCATCACTGGGGATTTCCCCAATTACTGGTTGAGATTTTCCAACAAGGTAAGGATAAACAGCAGCTCACGCTCTAAATGTGAACTACCCCGGCTGGTCAGCTGGTGCACCCTGTCTCTAGCAAGTAGTGTATGGTCCTTAAGGATGGCACTATCAATTGACACAAAGGAAAAACTATTTGTGACACACAGCTTTCGAAGAAGGGAATTTGTGTGAATAATATGCATATCCATTTCTCGGTTTGAATTTCTAAGTCTCGGAAAAAGGCCAATCAGTGTGATTTGGCTTTGGGGCAAGCAATCCTCAAAGATAGTGCAAAGTCAGACAGGTGCGACACAATTCGATTTGGAGGGTCTTCACCTACATTATTTGCCCCCGCACAAATTATGAAGGAATCACGTCTATCACAGAACCTTTAGAATTTCCTGTAGTTTTGATTGAAGTCCCTGTACCTTTAATCCTGGGAACATCCATGTTTTGGATGAATGATGGCTGCTACCCCTGAAGTTTCTCACAATTGAGTCACCAATGATGGTTGACTGTGTTATCCAATTAACCTCACGGGCTGAATGGGCACAAGTACCGCCTCCGTCGGTGGCTTGGTTTAAGTCTGGCAGAACTGCAGCATTTTTTATTTTGTTTTTTAGATTACACAGAGATGGCGCTGTGTCAGTTGAAACAGACTTCGATGCAGTTATGGAGTAACGGACTGCAGTTTTACAGTTTAGGTTTTCAGGTGGATGTACGTCAGAATCTTTTTTTTTTTGGAGCTGTGCCCTTTGCGTCCCCCTCTTCATCGTATAGTTATATTCTTGTGCATGGCAGGAGCAATATTTGTCTATGGTTCGTTGACATTTTTTGGTGGGGAGATGCGGTTACAAATCACGCTATCAACATGTGCCTAATCCAAGGTGGCATAATGGTTAGTGAGGCTATTTCATGTTAAATAAATAATAAATTTATCCTCTATAACTTCTTCGCGTTTCATGGAGGACCTGATAACAAGAGTTACAATATAATTGTAAGCTGACAGTGGTTAAAGCTAAATTTATTTTATGGAAATTATGCTAGCATAAGCCAGTGGAGGAGGGGGCCACAATAGTAAAGTCGCTCTTTCAGTGATCTGGGAACGAATTGAGTTACCAATACGAATTCACTTCATGCCACTACAACGTAAGTGCGTAAAGGTGGCATACCATTCTCCACTATTTTTAGTGTGTGATTTGTGATGTTTGGCTGCTTTTCTCTTCCCTTTATACAATATACAGCAACCTTTTTTTAAACCTTCATTGAACTTTTGTATTGTTTCTATTAAATTGACTTTTCCATTCCCTCAGACTGCATGCATTCACAGTGGAATGGAGCCCTAGCCATGAATCAGGTTCAGTGCGCCAACTTTATGCCAGTACGAAGAGTGGCCATAGCGAAAAAGACCCTATGTCATTGATTTGAGGATGAATTGCGTTGACAGTTCGCAATCGGGTCATACCCCTCCAACGAATCGTTAGTGCATGAAGGTGACTCACCGTACTACAATATTTCTAGTGAATGATTTTGGCATGTTTAGTGATTTTGGCATTTCTAGTGAATGGCTTGGCATGTTTTCATCTTTCCTTTATATAATTTACAGTGACATATGTGTGTATTATTTAATCGTTCATTGTGCCTCTGTATTTTTTTTATTTCTTCTCCATTGCCTTAGGAGCAAGCATTTTCGTTGGAATGGAACCTTTTCACTGCTGTGACTTTACAACGGGATCAGTACATCATATTTATTCTAGTGGAAGATTGGCCATATCAGTAAAGGCGCTATGCCAGTGATTTGGGGATGAGCTGGGTTGCCAGTTCGAATCCAGGCCGTGCCACTCCAACGAAATGTAATGTAAGTGCATAGAGTTGTCTTACAGTATTTCGTTATTTCTAGTGTACGATTTTCGCTCTTTACCTTGTTTCCCTCATTTCTTTATATAATTTACAGCAATATTTGTGTATATTTATCTAATTCTTCATTGAGCGTTTGTATTTGTTTTTATTCCTTGTCCATTGCCTATGATCTGTGGAATGGAG
>JAHWFP010266860.1:54933-68663 GCA_023313725.1 Lithobius niger | reverse complement strand
TAGCAATGTTCAAGTTTTCATTTAACGTCCAAAGTATTATTCGGTGCGATTAAGTTGGCGAATGTTTTGGTTTGTTGATAACACTCCTTTGAAGGGCCGAACCATTCGGAACTTGGTGACCCCTTTTACCAGTTCTGGTTTTTGATATGATATCACTCCTTTTTTTTAAATTGTATATTGAATCAACTCCACTACCGTGCAGATGAGTAATAAAGTGCCACGTCAACAAGAAATTGGTTTTCAACAATTTGCTACTATACCTTTTGCCTATAGGCCGAACCATTCTCAACTTAGTCACCTCTTTATTGGTTTTTGGTTTGGTTTTAATTTTGTTTTAATTTGTTGTATTTAGTTAGTTTTGGTGTGTTGGTATCACTCTTTTGAAGGGCCGAACCACTCTCAACTTGGTGGCCTCCTTACCAGTTTTTGGCTTTGTTTATCATTTTGCTTTGTTTTTACACTTAGTTTATTTTTCGTGAATTGGACGTGAATACAATTTCTTTGTAACGTTGTTTAGATTTATTATGATACACTAGTGCACACGTTCTCATTGTTGGAACTTTGGCCGTCCAATGAAAGACGATGCCGACAATACTAACAATGGTTATAACAATATTTTCGTACTAACGCGCCATCCCACGCCATCCTCGTTACACTCCTAGGCTCCAAACCATAAAAGCTACGCAGTTCGTAAGTACTGCACCCATTCGTCCAGTTCCATAGCTGGAAGCCTTCCCGTTATCTCGGAATTCAAACACGAGTTAATTTTTGTCAGGTGGGTCATTGCTCTCGATTTCAACACAATTTAAGCTTTTGTATCGCATTATTATTTTTCCCCAAGTACCTGAAATGTGCCCAACTCTGCTTCAAGATATAAGACACTGACGCTATGGCGTCGCGCTACAATGGTTTACAACCTCAACAATTGAATTGATGTGATGTTTGTTGTGATGTTTGTTGCCTAACTTGGCGCGACACACTAGCGTGTGTCTAGATTAGTCATATAATTGAGTTCTAGAGGCCGCTATATATTTGGGCGAGTTGTACTACAATATACGCATACTCCGTTATATTGTAAAATACAATTCAGAAAATTTTTCGTAACCACTTCACCCAAATGATTCCCGCCCACTGCTCTACGGACATATTCAACACGGATCTTTACGAGCGCGTCTGGATAGTAAATCTCCCGCCACCACGCGGGAGATTTACTATAAAAATGATAAAAGAAGGACGGCGTTGTTGCAAAACGTGAGAAATTGGCAGTAACAGTTTTTTTTTTTACATTTACGAAATTTTCTGCATAGTTTACGTTAAAAGGAACTTTAACCATTGTCAGTGGTGGCCAGAGGGGAGGAGGAGCAACTCCTCACTGGCGTTTTAGGGGAGGGGGGGGGATGGAAAACTACCGATGTGTTTATTGTGAAAACGAAACGGAACAGTAGATGCTGTTACAGCACTCGGGTGTTATGACGGGATAGGAATAAAGCGTGTGAAAATAACATGGCCAAAATAGTTTGTGTGTGTTGGGGTAGAGGGGGTGACACCCCAACCACTAGTCCAAGTCGGAAATATAAGAGTACCCTTTTTAAACTGGGGAGGAGGGCATTTTATATTAGGGAAGAGGGGGGAAACTCCTCACTAGACCAGGGGAAAATAGGGGCCACTGAGTTCATGGTATTTACGGAAATTGGCTGTGTGTTGTTTTATGGAGTGCTCGGGGTTACTAGCCTTATAGCGTGGCCAGTTTTATGGCAGCTAAAAATAACCTTAGCCATCCAACGAAAAATCCGAATATCTCCGTAAATATTTGAGGTACGAATTTCATCTTCGAATTCTTGGATTTCCTACACCAAAACTCCCTCGTTATGAAACGTCATCCAAATCAAAACAAAATTGCGAACGTTACCGTGTCCACAAGCAGACAGACAGACACAAACTATAATATCCGGCCTTGCTTGGTCAACTAATTCACCTAGGGTATGAGGCGATGGCCAATTTTTAAAATATTTTTAGTTATATTCTTATAAGGAAACCAAATGTAAGTGACAAAAATTGTACGATTTATTTTAAAATGACTGCAGTATTTCCCAAGGCAAGCAGGACGTTTTAAACATTTTAACCTTTAACCTGCAGTTGCATTTTCAAATGAAGCTGTTAACTTACATTCTGGGACTAACCTAATCGAGAGTGAAGGAGCCATCAGAGGAAGAACGCATTCTAAAAATCAAAGAAACACAAAACATCAAACACCATGCTGACATGGTCCTGCTCGTCTAGTGCTGTTATTTTGTGACTATTTAATGCATCTTTCGTTATTACCAACATACTACTTCCGTTTAAAAATGTAGCCTAAGGTTACATTTTGAACCTAGTTTACCCTCTGTGTTGACATGGTCCCACACTTCCAGTGTTGAATTCTTGTGACTATTTAATGTTTCCTTCGTTACTACCAACATACTACTACAAATATAGGGTGTGCAAAAGTCAGGGATCACCCAAGTTATATACCCTGGTGATATACTGGGGATTTTTATCTTTGTTCATCATAAGAACAATGATGGTATACCATCAGCATGAACAAAGATAAAAGTCCCCGTTATATCAGCATGAACACCCAGTATATCCCCTGGATATACCACCTGGGTGACCCCTGACTTTTGGGATACATTGTATAAGAAAACAGTTTGAACTTAGTTTACCCTCCACGTTGACATAGTCGTACACTTCCAGTGTTGAATTCTTGTGACTATTTAATGTTTCCTTCGTTACTACCAACATACTACTACAAATATAAGGCCACAGTTTGAACTTAGTTTACTCTCCATGTTGACATAGTAGCTTCCAGTGCTAAATTCTTGTGACAAGTTAACGCTTCTTTCGTTATTACAAACATACTACTTACATCTCAATGTAAGGTTACAGTTTGAACTAGTTTATCCTCCGTATATTGACACTTCCAATGTTGAGTTCTTATGACTATTTTAATGCTTTTTTCGCTACTACCAACGTACAGCTTCAGTCTCAAAATACAAGGTTACAGTTTGACCATTTACCCTCCATGTTGAAATGGTCTATACTCGTCCAATGTTGAATTCATGTGATATATTTAAAGCTTATTTCGTTACTACCAACATGCTACCAACATGTTGTCTTAAAATATAAGGCAACTGTTTCAACGAGTGTTTAAAGTATGATACACTTGGAAATATATGTATAAAATATTTTATTGCCGAACACTAACGTACAGTAATTCTAAAAATAACATTGAGGATAGCTTTGAACTAACCGTTATGACACTTATACATTACAGCAAAATGCTCTGACACATACATTACAGCAAAATGCTTGAATTTACAAAATCTCGCAGCATTGGAACAGAATCTTGTGACAATTTAATTGTTTCATTACAAAATGCTTTACGTTTACTTTTCACTTACACGTTATATATCGATTCTATCACATTCTCAATAAAATTGCAATGCCGATTTTCATCATAAAAGCCATCGGTATCATTTAAGTAACTGTTCAAATTTAGAAATATCAGTTCGACGTATCCCATGGTCAATGTTTGTACCATCATTTTTCAGTGGAGTTATTTTTAGACGAATTTTTGTGTCCAATTAAGCAGGCAACACCCGTAAGATAGAAATCTGTCTCTTTCTCCAAATTATAATTTTTTTGTTTTTTTATAAATTCCCTATTACAAAGTAGTTTAAAACATAAGACACACGAGTCAATAAATGAAAAATTTTGTATATATGTACTTTTTAACTATTACATTTTAATAACACTAATAGGTACAAACACGAAGCCAGAAACACACACACAGAGTACACTTATATTTTGATATTGCGGTGGCAGGTATGTACATTAGTATATTTTGATATGGCGGTGGGAGGTACGTATATTAGTATATTTTGATGTTGTGGTTCCAGGTAGTATATTAGTATATTTTGATATTGCGGTGGCAGGTACATATATTAGTATATTTTGATATTGCGGTTCCAGGTAGTATATTAGTATATTTTGATATTGCGGTGGCAGGTACATATATTAGTATATTTTGATATTGCGGTGGCAGGTACGTGTATATTAGTATATTTTGATATTGCGGTGGCAGGTACGTATATTAGTATATTTTAATATTGTGGTGGCAGGTACTTATATTAGTATATTTTGATATTGCGGTGGCAGGGACGTATATTAATATATTTTGATATTGCAGTGGCAGGTACATATATTAATATATTTTGATATTGCAGTGGCAGGTACATATATTAATATATTTTGGTATTGCGGTGGCAGGTACTTATATTAGTATATTTTGATATTGCGGCGGCAGGAACGTATATTAATATATTTTGATATTGCGGTGGCAGGTACATATATTAATATATTTTGATATTGCAGTGGCAGGTACATAAATTAATATATTTTGATATTGCAGTGGCAGGTACATATATTAGTATATTTTGATATTGCGGTGGCAGGGACGTACAATAATCACGTATGACGCTGTATTGGCCATTCTTGGCCGGTATAGTGTTGAGGAGTTGTTGGCGGTTGTAGCATTACAAGTGTTATCATGTTTTCCTTTTGGGTGAAACGTAGGCCAGCTTTTACGTCTGCCTGGGCCCGTAACGGCATCAGGACTGAATTGTTTGGGGAGCCAACAGACGGCACATCTGGAAACCGAGTGGGCCAAGGACATTTTTTTCAACGCAGCCGATTACGCATTTTTATTCCATTCAATTCAAATTGAACATAATTATGTAAGTTTCAATAGAGTCTAATTTTTCGTAAAAAAAATACCTCATAAATATACAAAATAAATTAGGCTACACATATATTGTAAATTTGCTACAGAAATAAATAAATAAATAAATAAATAAAAAAAATAAAAAATAAAGCTCACTTTATTCATCTCAGTTAAGTTTTCTATTTATTTATTTTCTGATGGTAATCTGTGTGTTGGGTTCGGAGGGTGGGGGGAGCGGCAGTGGGGACGTGAAAACTTGAGTGGTCATGGCCCACCCTGGCCCATCCCTAGTGCCGTCACTGGCCTTGGCCCAAATAAAACTAATTATGTGAAGTTCAAATGACGTGAGCCCTCCATCCAACAGACATCCAGTATTTTAAAAACGTGGTACCTTCCTCAGAAATGTATAAAAGTTATAAAACACCTTACATTACGGCATAGACGGGTCCACTATGACGATGTCTTTAAAATGACACATTAATTTTGGCATTAAAGCAAGCAAATAAATCCAATTTAGAAGGATACACGATACAAACTCACAACGCCGTCCACCCCCTAACACTATAACATAACCCATACAACACTTCCGTTTCTCATTTTATTATGCATTTGTATCATATATCCTTCTAATTTGAGTTCATTTGCTTGTTTTAGTACCAAACATGCAATTTTCTCGACACCCATCAAGGTGTACCAGTCTATGCCATACTACAAGGTGTTTTTAAACTTTTATACATCTCTGAGAAAGGTATCGAATTTTAAAAATACTAGGTATCGAAGTATAAGTGTTTTTTACTCTTTCTGTACTTCTGGCTTGGTGTTTATTCCTGCAACGTGTGGCACATCCATCAATTGTTGTTAATAACAGTAAGTATTGCAAAGTAAAAAAAAAATCTTATTTTTTTTGGCAGCGAATGAATGAATGAATGTGGTTTATTGAGCTTTACAAGCCTATATATATACCCACATGCTCACTCTATCTTAAAGGGACACCCGGCCGGCCTTATAACAGTTCGCGCTGGTCACCTTCCGCGCAAAAACTAACATAAAGGTCATCAGAGATAGTAGCTCCGTTTTTCGCAGCGAAAAACGTATCTACTGTCTCATTTGGCATTATGCCTAATAGACGAACCAGCATGAACGCATTAATCGTGTCGTCACAAATCGGAATGAATCTCGTATTTTAACATCACGATTTATCATTTTCTAGGCTAGTGTCTTATAATTTTGCTTCGGCGATCTATTGGAATAATTAATTTTTATTTTTACTGCATTACGCTTTTAGATTTTGGATCTCATGGTAATTATTACAAATTAGTACATGCACACACAGAGATGAAACGTCATGATTGTTGTAAGCGCACAAAGCATCACATAGTTACGGGTCGTTCGTAAATAAAGTTCCATTATATTCAACAGAAAATCTCCTAGACGCCACATTTTAAAAAGGATTTTTAGCTAGCAAAAGACTAACGGTAAGGAAATAGGACCTTTGGGGCCGTACTTGATGTGAAGGATCGAGAAAAATGGCGCTGGGAGGTATATCCCTTTAATGAATCCTTTGGTGATAATAATAGGCAAAACTACACCCTATATCCTACAATTATACTCCCTCACTCTGGCTCCTATTCGATCATTTTTCCTTACTAACAGCCGTATTTCGTGTTAGTCCCATGAGACCAGGAATTATTTTGTTCAACTCTCTCGTAATTTAAGGACCATCTCTGGCAACCTTCACTAATGTTAGACACCAATATGGCGACGGGAATTCTGCACTTGGCGACTTCATTTTCACTGCTACCCGCCAATATAGCGACAGCGGTATAAAAAGATCTTGTCACTGAAATTGTCCTATCTTGGGAATCGTACTAGCTAGGAGAAAAATAGTTTACAGCGCTGTGTTCAGAATTACTAGAACTATAATTAACGTTTGATGGAGTATTAGTTCTACAAGTCAGTGAAACTGTTTTTGACCTGGATGGTAGATATGATGAGTTAATTTTAATGTCTACTGACCAATTTGTGAGTACTGCCCATTTTACATTCGTGAAGGTTGGTCATGAAGTATTTTTAGGATGTGACGAGCTATTTTCCGTGTGCCTCTGACATACGAACTCAGGATGGTTTAACCCAGCTACGATCCACTTCCCATTGGATTTGTTCACCCCGTTTGCAGTTCCTTTCCCACTTAAGTTTGACCCTTGTTCTCAATCAAATCCCTATTTTTTTGTCTTACGGTTTTCTTCGTACAAAAGTCTTTTTTTTTTAACACGACTACGCAGAATGCCACATCAAACGTGCATAATAGTCTCTTTAGTGCATTATTTCTAAACTAATAAGAAAACAAGTGCAAGATTATTGTGTAGATTGTTGCAGGATTCCTACGATTCCTTGCAACCTTCAGGTTAGATTCCCATTCCCTTATACCAAAATGTAAATACGGTTTAATAAAAATGTTTAGTATTTTAGCATTTTAGTGTACGGTATTTTAGTATGTAGGAGCAAAAGGCCTCGAGTGTCCATCGGTGGACATGCCGTATCGACCACGAAAATCACCGTCCCTTGACCCATATCCTTGAGGTGATTGCCTATATTGACCGTCTGTTCTTCCTTGATATCCTCCAGAAGATCCCCCAAAGGCCCTGTGAGGTTGAACATTTGACCCTCCGTATTGGCGGAGTTCTCCTCCAAAATGTCGTTGTTCACCCCCTCCAAAATGTCGTTGTTCACCCCCTCCGAATCGTCGCTGTTCATCCCCTCCGAATCGTCGCTGTTCATCCCCACCAAATCGCTGCTGCTCACTTGAAGTTACCTGTTTTACCTTCCCACTCTTGTTACCTGAGGCGCCGTATAAATCATCGTCTGGATGTAGCACCGATTGTTTAACCTTAGAGAAAAATAACTTGACTAGATCGAGGATGGACATCATGGTGACGCCGATGTACAGCCCGATGTTTCCGCCAGCTTCGCATAACAGGGAGGTCAGTTCGTAGATGAGCCGTTCTTGGACAATGTCGAAGTAATTGTTTGCGTAATAGAATTGCAGTATTGTCGTGTTGCCGCCAGCGACTCGCCGTTTCGGGTAAACTTGATGGTACATCCGTATACAGCGGCGAGTACAACCACATTCAGGGGCAGATTCATTCATATTGCGGTAGAGTTCCAGAGCGTATGTGTGGGTTTCTTTTGCTTCAGCGCTGGTTTTACAGTCGGGCTTTTCGCGTTGATCCATGTAAGGTAACCTGTAAAATATAATAGAAGGGGTTATTACGATAAAATCTCACGGAAAGCTTACCCTCTTAACTAATTTAAGGAAAAGTTAGTTTATTTTAATGCACGGTGGTGACATAACGCTAACACATTCCCATGCTAAAAGTGTAGTCGTTATGTACGGCTAATTTGAAAACCCACACACGTCACCATGGGTTAATTTTGACAGCCCACACTTTTTTGATAATGTAACACTTGTTTACGGGGTCTACACAACCCCTACTCCACCATGCGACAGCTCCATCGCGCGATATATAATCACCTACTTTCCGTAACTATATAACACAAATTCAACCAGCACATCCCTTTGCAGCCACTGTAGACAGTGACATTTGCGACAGGCGATATTTTTCGTACCAACACGAAAAAAAAAAAACATTGTATACTATGCTAAGCTTCCTGTCATCCTTTTGTACCGACGGTACGAAAACTAGGCTACTGACGCTTTGAAATACACCTATTGTGACTCAAGCACACAGCGCGTTGTATGCTCTAATGCTTATTTAAATTAGTAAAGTAGAAAATATACGGCCTTACCTTCAACACGAAATTCGGAAACAGGGACAGAAAAAAAGTATGTCTTCCCTAAGCTGTTACTTTCCTAGACAGGAAGTTTCTAGACCGGAAGTTTTTGTCCAGGAATTTACCTCAGTCGTACGTAAAAATTTTTAAATTGTTTGTAATTCACAATAAAATTTACAAATAAAAATTGTTAAAATCTCAAATAAGTCGATACGTTAGCTGGAAATCACACCTTACCGGCATTAAAACACATATCCGTGAGAAATAGGTGGGTAACCGGCGATAATATCTCATTTGATAGAAACGGGGCAGTCCAATGACTCGGGGTTGAGGGAATCACACTCACTCTACGCGCTCGTGAGATTCCCCCACCCCCTGGCATTGAACTGCCCCTTTTCTGGCAAACGAGCAATTATCGTCGGTTAACTGCCTATTTCTTACGGATATCTATTAGTTAGCCTTACACCTGCACGCGCCCCTAAATGATCGACAATGCACTTAACCATGTTTGATGGGAAGCATAGGTATGTAAGTATGTGTCGCGCTAACTAAGGCACCAGTTATCAGCATTTCAGCAACAATCATTAACATTCAGTTGCAAAGTACATTAATTAGTACAGCGCGAAGCCATAGTGGTAGTGCTTGTCCATCTTGAACAAGGATTTGGGACGTTTCTGGGCTCTGGGAAAAAATAATTGTGTGGCTGGAATGCTGGAACTTTTTGAAATAGAGTGCAATGGTCCACCTGACGAAGATTAATTCCAGCTTTTAAAAATGCGCTCTAAGGCCCGGGCCTCCTGGACCTATTTGAAAATAAGCCCATGGATGAACTGGATCATTTTTTAACTTTGCTAAAGAAGGAGAAAAAAAACGGGAAAAGACCGGTAACTGAAACCGGGAAACCATCTCCTATCATCGGAGGGTGCCGAGGTAAAGTTCAGAGTAGGCCAGAAACTACCCTGAGCCGCACTGACTGACATGGACTTTTCCAGGTTATCCTTTCCGTCACCAGCAAGACAAACTTCCAGGCTGAGCCCTGCCACCCTTCAGCTACAATAACCCTAACAGAAATGTGCAAATACACACAACAGAATCGTCTGTCGCAGAACCTTTTTTTTTTTTATTGTTTTTTGCTTTCCATATTTTCCCTTACCTGCATTTCACTTTTTGAGAGAGATGCATGTTGAGGCATTTATACCAGCATTCACGGTAACGCTCCGACGACACGCATGGCATGTTGGGGGAATCTATGCCGTTGAACTGAAACGAAAATATATGTAATCATTTTACTTCAGTCCCTAATTTACAAAATCATATCCGTAGTAATCAAGTTCTTTGATATAGATTGATTCATTGATTGGAAACATGCAAGTAGCGTGGGACGTGTGGGACGTAATTGGAATAGCTTGCCGGAAATGCTTGTTGATTCACAAAAATTAGCTGTATTCAAATTTAGACTTAAGGGTTATTCCTTTCAAGGCTTCCTTATATGTTTATAAGGCTTGACAATATAAATTCGACGCGTCGTCCACTTAGCCTCCGATTTTGCCACCAGTCGCGCTGCGAACACGCCAAAAAAGAACTATTCTAGCATGCGGACTGTACTTAGAAAGGGACTCGCGACGCGCGATATGCGGATTTTAAACCGAAAGCACTGTATTAAAAACCAAACGATTAAAGTTTAACAACAATGGCTCATTGCTGCCTACCTCTTTGTCCACTCGACGTCAAAACGAAGCCCCCGGAGGTTTAATTTCATGAATTTCAACCAGAAGAAGAACCAAGGTACATGTGTATTGTACTGTATATTACACTACGGTGTTTTCTATTCTCATTAAAAATGTAGTAAACGATCGTTGGAAGTAGCATAAAATCGTCCGAAGACTTCAAGGATAGTCACCGTTCCCTTCAAATAATGTTCTTTTAGTGCTGCAACACCTGGAAATCTAATAACGAGAAGATTACCACGTTCTTGTGCACTATAATCAATGCTACGATTCGGGCGCTTTCAGCGCGCCTCTCGGCGGTTTTTTTGCGGTCTTGGACGATGCGGTTGGCATGCTACGATAAACCGAGTGTTAAGCCTTATTACACGTAAGGAAGCTGTGTTCTTTTTCCTTGCAACGGGGGGGGGGTTTATATTGTGGGGGCTGAGTTAGTGGTTCCCTGCTTGCATTCCCTCTGGAATAAATCTTATTAAATAAGCGCCGTTAAAGTCCACAGAAGATGATGACTTATTACAATAGGCCTTTTTTAACTTTCTTAAATAAAAAAAAACTAACAATGAAAAGCTGTTGCGTACATCATTTTATTACAAACACAAATGTCAAGTGTGCCGTAAATAAAGAGGTTATATGATTGAAGTTTTATTTTATTTGTTAAAATGTACACGGATAAAAATTGCCGCCTGGGAATCTGGCTGTTGCAGACATAGGGCCTTAGGGCTTCGGGCAGATGACCAGGAGTGGTTAACGCTCGTTAAACCCGTTGGATAAAAATTGGTGATTTTTAATTGAAATAATCAAATATACAATTCAGAAAATTGCATCTGTTTAAGTGCTGTTGTGCTTTACGTAACGTATATGATTGGTAAAGCACAACAGCACTTAAACAGATGCAATTTTCTGAATTGTACATTTGATTATTTCAATTAAAAATCACCAAATTTTATCCGTGTACATTTTAACAAGTAAAATGAAACTTCAATCATAAAACCTCTTTTTTTACGGCACACTTGACGTTTTTGTTTGTAATCCGTGTACCTTTTTTACGGCTATGGTGTCGCGCAATAAAGGTTTATGCATGCAGTCGATTGTTGCATGCACGAAGAATGGATCTGGAGTTTGCTGAGTGGCATTGTTTTCTAAATACAATGGTTAAAACAATGTAAAACAATCCAAATTATCGTTGAGGGTCCCTTAACTCCGGAATGGATCGACCAATTGAAGAAGTGGTCCCTGTAAGGTTGAAGCCCAGGGAAATTTCTGGCTCAGATCATGTTTCAGATTTTAGGTAGGTGCAGTAGTTTTTTCTGTAACCATGTCATCCAAGAAGAACAAGAACAACAACAACAAATGAACAGTTTTCAAATTTACTTGTGGCTTCCTACGTTTACTCTTGCACGTAATTACATAAAAGTTGGTGTAAAGTTTGTAAAAGTTGCTATCTACTATCTGGCCAAGTTTGGTCTAAATATATTGAATAGGAATGGAGAAATTAATAGTTTTAGTTTTGCTGGAGAGAGGACTTCAATCATCGCCGTGTATGATACAATTAAAAAGAAATAATTTGATATTTACCAAATTTAGTCCCATTTCTTGCCGCTAGATGCCATTGTTAGCTAAATGTATTTTCGCTACGCAGTCCATACGTCAGCCGCAGCATGAAATTCCATGATAAACGTCAAACTTTGAATCCCTATAGTCTTCCCCAGAATTCACATAGACGAACGAAATTTCACATAGACCAATTAAAATTCACTGCGTCACAAATTGTAATGGCAAATATTGAACCGTTTGCCCTCCACAGCCGATTGTTGTTGTTTTTTCGCCTCACCTGGAGATCGAACCAATGAACCGATTTTCAACAAGGCCAACTAAGATGTAGCTGCGTTCCTCGCAGCGACGAACGTAGCTACTATCTCAGTTGGCCTTGGGTGTAGCAAACAAACACCATGAACCCAAAGATTCTATAGTCGCAAATCGGAAAGATTTTCGTATTTTTAACATCATACTTTATAATGTTTTTAGGCTAGTATTTTATAATTTTTTTCGGCGATCTATTGGCATAAATAATTATAATTTTTACCGCATTAGTCTTTTAGATTTTTGATCTCGTGATAATTATTAGCAAACGATTAAAAATTATTACATGCACACACACTGATAAAACATCATGGTTATTGTAAGCGCGCAAAGGATCATATAATCGCGGGATGCTATTAAATTAGTTCCTAATAATCAACAGAAAATCTGTTGGAAGCCACATTTAAAAACGAATTTTCGGTAAGTAAATAGAACTTTGGACATCCGTAATTGATGTGGTGGATCGAGAAAAATGGCGTTGGGAGGAATGTACCTTTAATTCAATTACAGATCTCACCAAACCGGTTAGTAGGATTTACCTTCACACAAAAAAAAAACAAGAGGAACATTAAAGATAACTCAACTACAGACACCTCTAATTCATTTAAAAGTGTCTGCAATTCCCGAACGGAAACAAGAATGACTCATAATCCATTACGCCCCACAGAATTTTTTGCATATCGGGAAAGCAACTTAAAACCAGAAATTAAAAGAATTTGTAAGTGGAGCTTTCTACTCAGTTAGATCCGAAGTAGGCTGTCCCTTCAAATTTTTATACATTTAATGCCAGTTCCCTTGTTGTTGGTTGTGCGCACAAGTTACTTGTGGTTTTTTTTTTTTTATTGTTTTGCTTAGAATAACGTAATACAGTAAACCACCTTTATCAATGGAGAACCGGGAAATTTCAGGGGAAACAAGAATTTTTTTTAAAACCAGGGAAATTTGAAAAATGTCTTTGTGTCTTGATTTGTAAGTTCCATTGACCAGAAATAAAATCCTCGGCTCGTAGCAAATTTTTAATTTGCGCTTTAATATGTGGAAATATTTTAGACTTAACTTCAGTAAGCTAGATCTTAGGCTAGTACCGATATTTGTGATGATAATGCGTTTAGTTCGTCTGGACTGTCTCTGAAGCTATTTCTGGGATGTTGGTTTATTTTCGTACAAATATAAATAAAAATATTAGCTATTCAGCCTGTTTCTCTAAATAAAAGTCTTGTAAACACCTGGAAAACCTAGAAAAGTCAGGGAAATTAAGAATTAAAAAAATTGTCTGAACCCTGTTTCATTCAAGTGATGTGACCCAGATTCGAACCAGTTCACCACCTCATCACTGCCGCACCTCCAAATGGTCATGTCGGTAAATGCGCTATGGCAGTGATCCAGTGATGAACAAGTTTGCCGGTTCGAATCCGGATCTCGTCACTTGAATGAAACCTAAGTGTATAAAGGTGGCTACGTTATTGAAGTGTGTGATTTTCGCTGATGGCTTATTTCCCATTTCCTTTTTATTTTTAATAAATACGGATGCAAACCTATTTACGTTGCCTTTTGGACTTATATGTCAGACTGCCTCAGCGGGAATCGAACCC
>JAHWFP010266860.1:35787-54833 GCA_023313725.1 Lithobius niger | reverse complement strand
TGCCTTTTGGACTTATATGTCAGACTGCCTCAGCGGGAATCGAACCCAGGACCTTTGAAATCAAAGGCCGTGTCAGTATGGCTCAGCGGTAGGACCTTGGCCTTTGATTTCAAAGGTCCCGGGTTCGATTCCCGCTGAGGCAGTCTGACATATAAGTCCAAAAGGCAACGTAAATAGGTTTGCATCCGTATTTATTAAAACCAATCTCGAGCCCATTGGCTTTCCGTCCCGTATAATCCTTTTTATTTCACTGTGTATTACTGTAACGCTTTCCTCTTATGTAATTGTATTACAGTAGTTATAAAATAATCTCACCTGCATAACAGTAATTTGGTAACCCATTGTTCCTCCAGTAGAAGCATTCTGGGCGTGGAATATTTTTGGTGGTTCTAGTTCTTGCAGTACACCCGCCTAAAAAAAAAAAAAGAGAAAAAAAGCAAATTAACATTACTGTGATATGGTTTTACATTTTCTCTTTGTTCTGCAAGCCAGTGTTTCTAAGCAGGGTGAGTGATACCCAATTCAGAGCGCCAATACCGAAGAAAAAGCTAAGAGGGCGATTAGGAGGGGGGTGGGGGAGATTCTGCTGCGATTAAGCGTGGTGGAAAGGAGCAAAGCGCCCGAGCCAGAGATGCAGTGGGCCCAAATGTACACAAAAAAATGTTTAAAGTAAAAAAAAAAGATAATATCCTGTATCCCCGAACTGTTTAGTCGTTGCAGGCGAACTAGATTTTATCCAGCACCAGCTCTAGGGAAATGGTTAACTGCAGGACTTAATGGGGTGGGGAGGGGGAAGGGGCATTAAAATTTTCGAAAGAATTTCCTACGGAGAAAAAGAAAAACCCGAAAGTTTTTATTTTAGCCTGTTTACCCGCTACTCGACATTTTTTGCAATTATGCTCAACTTCCGTTTTTCCAACTAACAACTGTCCAACTATCAAATGGTTGGCTAGGCTGTTAACATTGTCCAGGTGTTGTTTTTTTTTTTTTCGATTAAAAGGTAGTTGTCGTGCGAGCGCCATACATAAACGAAATTCTCACCAATGGCTTTCTACATTACTTCACGCTATACGTTACGTATATTCCTACGACACTTTGGTGACCATTAACCACCTGCCTCTCTCCAGCACACAAACATCACTCAACCGCGTTATTCAACCCAATTACAGCAACCACACTGTGAATGGTATTTAACGGTAAAGGAGTCGCTTTTGCCGTTAAAGGCCAAACGTAAAACAGCAATTTTAAAAGTTGTTTCTACCTGGGAGCTGTGAGTTGATTCATACGTGCACAGAACACGTAAGGTCATCTGATTTCTGCACTGTGACTGAGGTTGGCGCTAATAACCTCGACGACGCGCCATTAATCCTTAATCTGCCCCCACCCCTCCTCTCATCGGACTTCGTGCTTTCTCTACTCGCCATGAGTTAGATAATGGGACATAACCCAAGTTGTAACTTCTTTAATTTTTTTCAAATTATTAAAGGGAATTACGAATTATTGTGGGCCGAAAGGAGGCAAGCGTACACCTCTAATCTGATATTCAAATTCATTCTGGTCGAAAAATTGAACTGGAATTTTTCATTTTGAAACGTCATGCATTTCCCGTTTTCCAATTTTCCAATCTTCCAATTTTCCATTATGTTGAACCCAAAACACCTTTTATAACACCAGAAACAGGAGCAGAGAATACTGAAAACGTTAGTTTAGTAGTAAAGTATGATTAAAACTGGTGTATATCATTGCCTCAACTAAAAACCTCGTAAGCAACCTATTGAATTACAAACAAAAACGTCAATTGTGCCGTAAAAAAGGGGGTTACATGATTGAATTTTCACTTGTTAAAATGTACACGGATAAAAATTGATGATTTTTAATTGAAATAATCAAATGTACAATGGAGACAATTGCATCTGTTTAGGTGCTGTTGTGCTTTACGTTTTAAAACCTTGTACCTAAAAAAAATTAAGTAATAGGATATACGTGAGGGATAGGTGGTTAACTGACAATAATTGCTCGTTTGCAAGAAACGGGCAGTCCAATGTCGACTGGGTGGGGGAATTCTCACGAGTGCGAAGGCCGAGCCCGAGACATTGGACTGTCCCCGTTTCGAGATAACACGCAATTATTTCCACACAAACCCCGGGACATTGTTCTACCCCGTTTCGACATAATGAGCGAATTATTGCCGCTTAACCGCCAATCCCTCACCGATATGTGTTTTAATGGTAAGGTCAAAGCTAACTTATGGACTCATTAGAGTTTTTAAAAAATTTTATTTTTGTAATCATAACTGAAAATTTTATTTGTGAATTATAATGAATTTAAGAATTTTTACGTATGTCTGACGTAAATTCCTGAACGGAAACTTCCGGTTTAGAAACTTCCTGTCTAAGAAAGTCAGAGCCAAGGGAAAGAAGACTTTATTTTTTATTCTGCAGTTACCGAATTTTGGGTATCAGGCCAATATCCCCCCCGGCCAAATTCCCACCGTTGCCACTATCCCACCGGCCAATATCCCCTTGAAAAATAACATTTTTCTGGTAAAAAAAAAACAACGCTAGCAACAAAATGAAGAAAAAACATTAAAAAAAATTCACAATTTTTTGTCTTAGATTTATTTTGTTTACATTTATATAAAAACAGCTTTAAAATGAATTCAAATAATACAAAAAAAAATACTATTCATCAAATTCCTTGTGGAGATCATACATGCACAGCCTAAAGTGAACAAATTTCATTCAGTGGCTCCAGTTCAACAAATCTAATTTCAAACTCAAAGATACAACCACTTTAATTCATTTATTCAATACTTTACCAAAACGGGCAATAAACCAGACACTTCCGGAACCGAACTTTTGTTCCAAATACCAAATGATCGTTCCCTTCTTAATCTTGAAATATTGTGCATTTCTTTTCATTCCCTTCCCCCACGTGCACAACCATGTCTAACCCAACACCAATAGGTTCAAAGATTACATTGAATTATTCAGAAAATGTAAAGTTGACAAATTCTGACACCAGGGAGACTCAGTAATCCCACGTAAATACTGTCTTCAGCTCGTAACTGGAACACCAACGTAGCACACTGGCAATTGGTGCTAACCACAAGCACACACCAAAGTTACGATTTTCTTCAGGCTGTTCAAGAAACGATTTGCAATTATATTTTCATAAGGAGCCTCACAATCAATACTTACACTAAAGCAAAACCATAAAACGACCAAAAGGGCTGATATCATACAAAAATCCCATAAGGGTAAAGAGACCCATCAAGTTTTTGCCATAGAAAGTAGTGATATCATTGCCAAAATGGCTGCCACCAAGTTTTCCGTCCAAGTTTTCCGTCCCAACTTTGATCACTCAATCTTAATTGACACCTCGTTGTTGTCAGTTAAGCTTGAGTGATCACGGTGCGGACCACAAAGTTGGTGGCAGCCATTCTGGCTCTGATATCACTACTTTCTATGGAAAAAAACTTGATGGACCCTTTTATCCTTATGGGGTTTTTGTATGATTAGAAATACTCACCAGTTACAATGTTTTGCATCTAAATTCTTACAGAAATGAATTGTTGGGGTTTTGTCAGATGACAATATAAGTGCCTTCTAATTGGTTAATTGATGTAATATTTTGGAAGTTCACTAGGGACACCAAGAGCTACCATTTATAGACAAATAAAACAAAATTAACTATAAGTGCAATGACGTAGCTTTCAGCGTTGTAGCTACGTTAGGTGTGGCCGGTGGCGAACTAGCCCTAAGGGGCTCCCCTCCTTAATATACAGCTTGGCCTACAAACAACGCACTAGAAAAATGTTTAAATCCATACTTGTCTATTTTTTTTCTATTTTTTATTTATAATGAACATAGGGGTCATTTTTTCGTACTCCACTCAAGCGTTCCCTATTTTCACTTTTCTAAAAAAAAAAAACTTGGGAAAAAATTTGGATTTAGAGAAATTTTTCAGCCTGTGCGTCCACCACGTTTTTTAATGACAGGGGGAATGTGTGGACGGGGATGCTCGAAATTCATTTTTAAAATACAGTTTATACCAAATTAAATACCTAGTGTACTACAAAAAAAGCCTTTTTTAAATCTAAATATTCTTTTTTCTTTCGGGGGTCCCCTGAAGCTAGGGGCCGATGGAATTCTGCCACCCTTGCCACCCTGTAACTACGCTGCTGATAGTTTTGCAGGCAAGGCGCCGATATTTTCATTATACTCACTTGGAAGTTGTAATTTTCGCATGTATCTTCTGGAATTTTGCTCTCAAAATACATCTTTGTTTCTATTCCATGCCATAAGACGGACGTATCTAAAAACAGAAAAAAGAGTTGGGTAATGCCCATTTTTCGTTACATGGGAGAGTGAGGGGGAGGGGGGGGGGGGGGTAAATGGGGAGCAGGGGTCCGGGGAGGGGATCTTTAGGGTGTCCGAATTAAGGATTGATCGATCAACATTTAACTGCTGCAAACCGATGCGTTAACGAGATATTTGCCGATGCCAATATCAGTGTCATGCATTGAGCGCACATATATCGCAGAAATCAGTGTCATGCGTCGAGCGCACATATATATCGCGAAAATCAGTGTCATGTGTCGAGCGCACGTATATCGCGAAAATCAGTGTCATGTATCGAGCGCACATATATCGTGCGCACCCTGTGGGCGCTTTGCCCCTGCTCTTTTCGTATATTGCAATTTTTTTATTTAAAAAATGGCATTTTTGTGCTGACATTTGCTGGTGCGGCGATGCCTGAAAATGGGCCTAAAGGTCTAAAAAAAGTAAAAGGACAAAAAAAAAGGGCTAAGAAAGGGGCGAAAAGAGGTAAAACGAGGAAGTACAAAAAATCTTCATTCCGCAATACTTACTGTCCCCTTTACTAAAAGTTGCCCCTGCCCTCTCGAGGGTCGTAGCATGCTACTGGCTTAACACAATTAACGCAAGGCAAAAAAAAAGTTCATTTTTCCGTTTTGGTTTGCTTCCTTTAGTTTTCAGGGAGGGAGGGGGCTCACATCCCTTGCCCTTTCCCTCCCTGCGCCACTGGGTTAGTAAAAACCTAGTACAGGTCTCTCTCATTTACTAGTTACTATTAAGCCTCAACAGAATATCCGTGAATTTTTTTCTTGTTCGGTGGAAGGGGAAGGGGGGGGGGGGCGCCGATCAGTTGGCTCGCCTTGGACGCCAAGGGGGCTAGCCCTGACTATGGTGCATGGGTAGCCACGAGCACTGGGGCGGCAGATTCGATAGGCGTCTTGGTCCTAGCTGTACGTCTCTGGCTTCGTTCAATTCATTCAGCCCCGGGTTCGATCCCGGCGAAGGAAAGTGACGGGTCTTTCTCTGGTTGTTTTCCGCCCGTTGCACGAGGTTCCTCAAGGGTTCCTCAAGACACTCCGGTTTCCTCCTTCACGCGGCAAAAAACAACCGAAATGATGGTGGCACCTTAACTTAACATTTGCCGCTTGCGCCTTTAAAAAGCAATAAGTTTATTGACCCACACATTGTATTCTATTCTATGTTGTGTTTTTACTAATATAAATTGATTCGACAATACAGCGACATTTGAAATATGCTTGCAGTCAATCAGTGAACCAGTTGCGTAACTAGATGGTCAAATTTGAAACATACGTACGGAAAAACGAAGTACAATGAAAAAAGCACAAAAACTCATTAAAATTGATTTAAAAAAAAAACAGGATATGCTACAAAATAAAAGATACTAATGCTGCAGGCACTAAGCAGCTCCGTTTTCAAACACAATCACAGTTCAGACAAATGCCTTCGCCCATCAAACGTTGAGAAAAAAAGTAAAAGAGCTCATTTTTTTATGTTTCCTGGTTTCTTTACCGCCAACACACACGCTCGTGGTGAATGGCAAGTCTCTAACTTTACTTTGGGCTTTGCTGCTTTTTTTTAAACGTTTGGTCAACTGCGATTATACTTGCAAATGGTGCTGTTTAGTGCCGAAACGTAGCACTAGTGTCCATCATTTTGAAACACGTCCTGGCTTTTATTCCACATCCAGACCGGCATTTTAGCGTTTTTATTCTTTAGACCAGTGGTTCCGAACCTCCACCCCCCCCCCCCCCAAGTAAATTCCTTCGTCCGTCGGTTTCACAACTAGGGGGTCTGGGGAAGCGTTGTTAGCTCCCCCACCGGGATCCGGGGGAGAGCCCCGGAAAGCCAACGCTTTTTTTGGGTTTTATGCATTTTAAACGTCGTCATATGCTCATAAAAAAAAAAGCCCACGTATTTTATAGAATTATACAATATACACTATAGTCATCATGGAGAATTTCCCGGCATCAAGTCACGCCCACAAAGTTGTTTTTAGATTAGAAAGATTAGTTGTTAGAATGGAGAGATTATAATTAGAAGGGGCGTCGGACGAACGTCTAACTGGAAAATCGTCTAATGGGATAATTGTCTAAAATTTGCCTAAATAAAAAATCTGGAAAAGCATCTAAACGGAAGATCGTATAATGGATAATTGTATAATGGATAAACGTCTAACTGGATTAACGTCTAACTGCGGTTTCTGATGTTATATGTATAGCCGCAGCGAGCGCGGTAGCGCGAGCGAGGCAGGGATATTAGACGATTTTCCATTATACGAATTTCCAGTTTAGACGCTTTTCATTATACGAATTTCCTGTTAGATGATATTCCGTTATACTGTTTTCCGTTATACGTTCTTCCAATTATGCGATTTTCCAGTTAGACGATTATCCCTTGCCCCTTTGCAGATTTTAGAAGAGATAAAAGTACTTTACAATTAATTAATTTTATTAATGATTAAATTTTATGGGATAAAAGATTTTAAGGTTAAAAGATTAAAAAAAAGTAAAATAATTTATTTTCCTGCTTGTATCGCAACCCCATTTGGGGACCCGACCCATAGGTTGAAAACCACTGTTTTAGACATTCGTTGAAAAATTAAACCTTACTACCTTACTACCATAAGGTGTCTCCATAAACATTCGGTTTATAACGTCAAATTTTCAAAATTATATTATTTTTTTGGTGGGGGGGGGGGGAAGAGGCAGGCTTCATGGGTAATCTGTACCACGCACTGAGGAACTGATAACGACTTGCTTATGCTCGCTCTTCAGGGGTCACTTCTTAAAATTAATGCTCGATGACTACCCATAACCAAACGATGAGAAATAAAGATTTGTTCCTTATCGATAGACCAATTCGACCAATAAACCACCCTTGTCAGCCTTTGCGGCTATTCTTTTTTTGGTTTGTTGCAAACATGATACAAAGGACATTTTGCCGCCCCCCTGGTTGGCCGGTTAAAAATGGTTTCTTTTTGCCTAAAACATACTTAACCTAACTCCCGCCCTGCCTCCCCTCTCGAGTCACCGCCTGACACATAAGGGAGGACCGCGCCGCGCATGCACGGTGGGACATGCAAGCATGCGTCCGCGCACCGGAAGTAACCCCCAGGGAAACATCACATTCGAGGAATGTAATGCTAAATTACCAGGTTAAGTTGTTTTGGCAATAAAGAAACCATTAAAAGGGAAATTAAGAATCACTTGACACAGATAAAAAAAAAAGCAGCTTATCAAACCTTGTTAAACACATGAAAAAAGTGTGGGTGTCGTTTCGTCGCCTGTATGGCGGAGTCATCAGACACTAGACCGAACATCCACATATTACATATTAATTTACATATTTAAAAAATATAATCAATAAAATATAGTTTTTTACCTTCGATTTAATAGCCCTATTGGCTTTAACAACGGAAATTAAAGGTTATACGTGTTGTAACTCATTACTAACTTACTTAGCGTGTATATGCCGCAAATGCCGAGGGGCCACACAACTTCCTCTACGGGAACAACTTTGGCAAAATTACCCAAGTCCGGGAAAAAGTCCTGAAAAAAGCACAACATTAAAACTATTATATATACTACACCAACGACATTACATTGGACCCAGTCAAACTGCAGTTTTTAGTCCCAAACTATCAGCCGTAAAACCCCCGAGTGCTTGTGTATGAAATCAATAATTTGTATGTTTTAGCATTACTACTTCGTATTAATAGGCCTAATTTGCTTTTTTTCTGCTGCTCATAAACTAAGTTAAAACGTAAAGCGCCGAATACTGCCGAGAATCAGCTTCGTGTTTCCGTAAAAGGCCGATGATTAACGAAGATGACGTCATTTCCCTAATAATGGCCTAATGAGAATGAAAACTAGTTGCGTCCTGTAAGTGAGATATACTATATAGATCTGTGGTTTATTTGTCGCCGACCGTTCTGAAACGAGTAAAGCTTCGATCTGTATAATTACTGACGCAGAAAATTCTGGTATGGTCTTTTCACCGTGAGTCTTTTTAGTGTAAGTAGGCTTGTGCCAGTTTTTAGGAAAGAAGACAAAAATCTCAATCGAAAATACCGTCAATTTGCCAAATTTACTCTGGTTGAAGTTCATATTACAGATAGTCACTTACGCAAAACCACAAATCGTCCAAATTCCTCTACTCAAACTTGCAAATTTTCGACTATCTCTACTGATAGCCTTCTTCCGGCAGAGTCATGAGACTTGCACAACAATCACCAACAAACTTTCTGATTGTTGTGCAAGTTTCATGACTCTTCCCTGAAGAAGTCTATTAGTAGAGATAGTCGAAAATTTGCAAGTTTTAATAGTGGGACTTACGATTTTTGGTTTTGCGTGAATGACTGTCTGTAACAAAAAAATCTCATACACGCAATATCCCAAGAGCTAAGGAAATTATCAACATTTTTTTTACCACGAATGTTTTGGCCCCTACGAACTCATGAGTGCTAGTTACGCAGAAATTAATTTCACGAGTATGAAGCACGAGGGAAATTATCTGTCAATAAATAGCAAAAGTAAGTTTAATGGGCCAAGACACGAGTAATTTGATAATTTTCAGTAGCTCGTGGGGTATTTGGTTAGAGAATTTCTCGTCATTTTTCATTATACTGCACTGTAAATTGCGCAGATTTTAATAAATGGCGCGCCGATTTCTGCCAATAAGAATTAATATTCGCCGCACAGCAACAAGTGAACAGTTTTCAAATTTACTCAAATATACGTGTGACTTCCTACGTTTACTATTGAACAGAATTGCATAATTTTTGGTATAAATTACCTTCCGTACGTACCTGGCTAAGTTTCCTTGAAAAATATTTAATAGGAAAGGTGGTATTAATTTTTTAGTTTTTGCTAAATTTTGCTGGAGTGAGGACTTCAACCATATCTAGACACACGCTAGTGTGTCGCCGCCAAGTAACAGTAGGTCGTCTAATTGTAGACACCCGATTGTTAAAAAATGATTGTTGATGAAAGAAAGGTGGCCGCACTTGTCATTTGTAGTTATAGTTGTAAGGGGGCCCAGGTTTATGTGTGACCCAGGACTCTTTGAGAACCGGTGTACCCCTGGTTAGTAATAAGTTAGTTTTTAAGATAGAGGAGAGTGTATGGCGTTGGGGCCTTTATTTACTCTCGTAATAAACTTGAACTTGAACTTGGCCGCACTAGCATACTGTGTCTTATAACTGAAACCAAATTATACCTGATTTCAGCATACTGGTGTAAATTCCCCATGCGGTAGAAATGTTTGCAAATCGTTTCAATCAGGTGTCTTGGGTCCAGTAACGAAGAAAACGTCAACACGAAAATGCGTGAACGTGTCCTTCATGGAGAAAAAGTGCCCTCAATAACGTTGAATTTTAGTAACTAGTAACTAGTCCGCAGGCTCCCATGTTAATTCTCATAGGGTATAACGACACGTCTACAGCTGATTAGGGAAAGTTGCCAGTTCTAAATTTCGGCAGACAGGTAAAGCGTCGTATGGGGAAGTGCCTTTTTCTAAAATGGGGGTTGCAGCTAGAAGCACGTGGCCTTGAAGTGGCTCGGAAGTGCAAAATTGTCATCCAACAGTAGATTATAACATGCTTGAGTGTTACACGCTTATCGCTTCAGTACCTAATTGTCAGAATTCGTTGTTGTTGTTGTTGTGCACCGAAGCAGTGATGCACAATGGGTCACCCCACCAGCGAAACACAAAAAGGGTGCGCAGAAACGCAAAAAGGCCCAGCCATCCCAGGTAGTAGTTGCTGAGGCCACATTGCAGGTGGCGGTGTTGCAATCAGTTGTAGAAATGTCAAGTGTGGGGAGTGTTGCAGTGAGTGAGGTTGTGGAGAAAAATATGGAGAGTGTTGCAGTGAGCCAAAATGTAGAGTGGTCCAGCAGGTGGTGCAGATGGTTCGGGTGACGTCATGGAGCAAGATAGTTACTACTGAGGTGGTTGGTGGCAGCAAGTTTGTGTTGAGTTTTCACAGTGTATTATTGACGTAAGTGATGATTTCGCATTAAGCATCGGAGCCAGTAGCAGGTGAACGACAGCAGAGGGTCGGTGGGATAGGGGGCCCACATCTAACCTAATCGTCAATTGCGCGTCAATTGGGTGATAAGTCTGTCCACCTGTCCGGGGTTTTTCAATTTTTGCAGGAGGTACAGATGTATGACAAGATTTAGATTAGGGGTTTGAATAACATCTCTGTAATGTGTGGTGCAGTGGCAACCCGGACCACTGCACTGTGACTGAGGTTGGCGTTAATGACCAAGTTGTTGACGCGCCATTAAGCCTCAATCCCCCCCCCCCATAATCGTTTCATTCGACCTATACAACTTAGTAACTTGGAATTTGAGGGGTTAACAAGTAAATTAGTTGAACTAGAACAGTTGCATTATATTAGCATTATATTAGCATTTTGGGGGTGCAGGTGGCGATTGATTTGCGGGGTTTAGACGCTGCTTCTTGGAAAACGGATTTCATTCATTCGGGGTGTGGAGTAGGTGTTTTTCTTAAATGGACTGTGCCGTATTTACATGTGGATGTTAGTATAGAGCTTACTGGAGTTGATGCTGTTGCTGTAAAAGTGTGGATGGGGGTGCGGTGGGTAACAGTAGTTTTTCTGCATGCGACAGGGCGCCCGACGGCTGCAGAATGGTCTAAGTGGCTTGGTCAGTTCCAATCGTCTGTTATCATTGGTGGTGACTTTAATAGTCACCACTTTGATTGGGGCTCCTTACAAGCAGATAGTAAAGGGCGCAGGCTTGCAGAGGCCATTCAGTCCACTGGGTTGCATGTTGTTCACGATAGTACACTGACTTTCATGAGTTGGCAGCGTAACAGTGTGCAGGAGTCGGTGTTGGTTTTTTCCTGTGCTCAGCGGATATTGCTGGCTTTTATCACTGTCATGTGTCTGATGACTTGCGTGGCAGTGATCATTTGCCAGTGATTCTTCGCTCACGTTCTTCTATTGCCCCGAATGAAGGTTCTGTGTCTGCAGTTACACGTGCACAGCCGGTTATTAGTGGTGGTATTTTTGGAGAATGGGTTGGTCGGCTGCGCAGAAAACGTTCTAGAGGTCTGGCAAGGCAGTGTGGTACTCCCAAGCCTGAGTGGTGGTCACACCCTTGCACGGTTGCTGTGTGAGACCGACGCAGAGCTTACCGCAAATGGAAGCGGTCCCCGTGCGATGAGCGGTGGTGAGAGTATGTTGAAGTCGTACAGGAAAGCAGGTTTATTACCAGGAGTGAAAAAGTGAACTTTGCTAAAAAGATTTGTATTAGTGTTAGGGGTGCGCGCTCGCTCACGCAGGCATGGCGGCGTCTTAGTCCCGGGGCCGCCAGGTCGGCTATATTATGGGTCTACAGTTCCTCTCACGCGAGCAGAAGTGTTCTCCATGGTGAAGAAATGGCCCAGGGTTTTAATGCACGCTTTGCGAGTGTGTATTCGCTGTCCTGTGGTTCGGATCTGTTGGCAGAGACCAGCTCAGCTATGTCGCATGTCGGTGACCTACCTTGGGCCCGTGCGGAATATCAGTCTGCACTCCGTAAGTGCCGGAATGCTAGCGCGGCGGGTGTTGATAGTGTACGGTATGATGATCTAAAGAGGGACTGAAGAGTCTGTAGACAGTGCAGTGCTGCCCCTTTTTTGTGATCTTCTGGCTGGTGCGGACATTCCCCCGTCATGGTTATTTACTGTCCTTGTCCCTGTTCACGAGCAGGGTAGCCCAAGGTCGGATCTTACAAATTACAGACCCATTGCCTTACTGTCGTGTGTGTGGAAGGTCTTGGAGCGCATGGTTGTCAAGCGGCTTGAGTGGCATTTAGAGTATTATCGATGCCTGGCTGGGGTTCAGTTTAGGTATCGGCCAGACAGGTGCGCACAAGATGCTGTACTCTTTTTGCTCTCTAGTGTTCAGGAAGCGTGGATGCGTGGGGATGTTGTGTTGATGATATTTTTAGACATACGCCTCAACCCAACGGATGGAAACTGTGTCATACACCGCTTTTATGACACAGTTTTCATCCGGTGGGTTGAGGCGTCTTTATGTAAGATGGGCGTTAGTATGCGTCTTCTTAGGTTGATTGTTGCTCTCCTCGGGGAGCGAGCTTTTGCCACACGTGTAGGGCAGCATTGGTCGGCGGCGGACTCAACGTGTAGAGGTCTCCCGCAGGGGAGTTGCCTCAGCCCCACGTTGTTTGCTGTCGCCATCAATGATGTTCTCCTGGAAATTGGGTTGGGTTCCAACATTGTCTACTATGCAGATGATGTTGCTGTCAGGTTTGTTGGTCGCGATCTTGCGCTTCTATCAAGCGAAGCACGAGAGTTCTTGACAGAGTTGCCTCCCTCCTGGGCGAGCGTGGTCTCTTATTAGCGCCGGCCAAGACGGAGATGGTAGTGTTCTCGCAGTCTAGTACTGTCTACCAACCACCGGTCAGTTTACGTGTAGGGGATCAGGTTGTTAGTCCAGAGGGAAGTGTGAAGTATCTCAGTGTGGTCCTTGACTCAGGTCTTAAGTGGGACTTACAAGTCACATGTCAGCAGAATCCAACAGAAAATCTTCGCGAGAACTGCGATTCTACAGCGACTTGCATGTAAGAGTGAGACGCGAGGGGCTTTACTAGCGACGTATCGGATGTTTGCCTGGTCGGTGCTTGATTACTCTTTGCCCTTCTTGTGTGGTTCTCGCTGTCATGAACGGTCATTACAGGTGGCTGTGAATGCGTGTTTACGTGTTGTGTCAGGGTGTATTGCAACCACGCCAGTGAGTGCGCTTTGCGTAGAATGCAACGAACCCCCAGTGGAGGTTCGTGCACGTGAACTGTTAGTTGCATTTTGTCTCCGTAATCTCAGTAGGGGGTGTGATGACCCGGTGGCGAATATTTTGAGCGACTATAGGACCTTGAGTGACCGTGCATGTGTCATTCTTGGAGAAGCTGGACTTGGCATCATCTTTCTACATAGAGTATCGGACTCCTTGCATGCTGTTGCATGTACTGGGCCTCTGAGTCCATGGACCTGGTGTCCTGACCTGGAAGAAGTTTTTCAACCCGGTATCAGAGAGTGTGAGGTCTACTGTGACGCCTCGTTTCTTACCGGTGAGGAACTTGGTGGTATTGTTGTTGTTGTTCCTTCTTTGAAGATAGAGTGCAAGCGCAGGGTGCAGGGTGTGACGTTCAGCACTATGTGTGCATTGTTGGCGGATTTCTGTTGCACTGGATGTCGCCATTGACTTGCACCTACCATTTTTTGCTGTTTTCACAGACTCACTGTCAAGTTTCAAGCTACTCCGGTTTGCGTGGCCTATCCTTGATGTTCGCGATCCGCTTGTGTATACTGTTGGATGAAAATTTTGGGCGGTGCTCTGCTCCAGTGTTGTGTCGTTTCGGTGGGTTAGGGGTCACGCTGGTGTTTGCGGCAACGAGCAAGCTGATGGCCTTGCGCGGGACACTACACGTGTGGAATGCACGCAGGTTTTCCCTATGACTTCGGCTCGTCGTCGCTGTGTGTCAATACGGTGCTGGGCGATTGCCCAGTGGCAAGACATGTGGGATTCGGCGCGATAGGGAAGGGCCTTGTATTCGGTACACCCCCATTGTTCTATATCATCGAACCTTGACAGGTTGTCGTTCCACGATGCTAAGATTGTGTCCAGGCTACGTGTTGGCTTTACGTTACTACAGGCCAACAGGTTCCAGTTCCGGTGGGTTGAGTCTCCTTTGTGCTCGTGGTGTCAAGTAGCAGAAACTCCAGAGCATGTCCTCGTTGAGTGCCGGAAACTTGTTAACGAGCGGCAGCGTCTTGCCCCATGGATGGGAACCACTCCTGTGTTAGCAGACCTTCTGTCGCATTCACACGGTGAGCGGCCAGTGTCGAGGTTGCGTGTTATCGCGGCTTTTATTGACGATATTGGGATGCGTGTTTGACCTCCTCCGACCGTCCTGTGGTTGTCTTGCCTGTGTCGTATTCACTGTGTGCCCCGAGTGGATGTGGGACAACCGGGTGCTGGTGTGGTAGTGTCATTGTGTGACAATACGGCGACAGCTGAGTGATATTGTGTTGACACAGTGTGGTATGTTATGTTGGTGTTGTTGTAGTTCCGAGTTAGTCGTGTGAGCTTTGTGAGTTTGATGTAGTTCCTTTTGTTTTATGGGGCGCATGGCAGCAGGCCGTGGCCTCAATTACAATTCAGAATGGAATGGTTCAGTAAGAGATGGAGTATCTTTTATTGCAAAGGTTTGGTCGGTTTTTTGTTACGGTACACGAATCCAAAGTAAATTATCTGCCCCAGGACGATAAAAGGGACAATTATGTGTTCGTGAACACCATGGTAACTAAGTGATTGATGATTAACGTTTACCAAGGTAGGGCCAAGTGAGGAGGGATGCGCTGATTGAGTGAACGAAGCGAACGAAAATCAGCGTCAAACCGCATCAATTTTGCTGACGTAATTTCGCTAATTGGGCTACGGCAAATGTGAAAATTATGAATGACCAAATTTATAGACATAAAATTCCTCCAGACAGAAAAGGTAGAGGGGACGATTAAACCGTCTGATCCTTCGTTCGTTCACAGTCCTATGAAAGCTGTGATATCCACCCAAAACCATAAGAGAAGCCACCAAGTGTCAAAAAAGGATCGGCCTTTCAAAGTAGTGATATCATTTAACCAGGGAAAGGCCGCCAAGGTTAATCCTGTTAGCCAAGTTAATTGCACCTAATAGTACTTTGGGCGTTACATGAAAACTTGAAGATTGCTATCCAGTAGCAATGTTCTAGCTTTCATTTAACTTTCGAACTATTAGTAGGTGCGATTAACTTGGCTTACTTGGCTAACAGGATTAACCTTGGTGGCCTTTACCTGGTTGAATGATATCTCTACTTTGAAAGGCCGACCGTTATTTGAAACTTGGCGGCTTCTCTTATTACAGTTTTGGGTGGATATATAAAACTGGGTGAGTAGAGTATGTTAACATATTAACTAACTACACAAAAGAATTTACTGAAACTAATCATTTCAGAAATGCCAGTTTTTGGTGACCACTGGACTGTGTCCCTTGAAAATTTATTTAGAATTCCATGCTAAAAACTATTCTAAAATTTGCTGTGATTTTTGTTTACTGCGATACTCATTATGTGTTATTGTGCATTATTTTCTGTTTGTGCTGTATTTTTTTTGTTGTTGCAGATTTTGCATTTATTTGCGTAAGCAGCATAACTTAACGACTTAAGTTTTAATTACCTTTTTTTTTTTGGTGTGGTACCCAACACGCAACTCTCGAGCAACAGCAGGATTTTTGCCAGGCTCAATAAAATAAACCCATTCACTCAATCTATGACCACAGTCGCTACTGACATCAGGCATGGCCATAAGTTTGCTGCCGACATTAATACGTTTCACTGGTTCTTAACTTACCCTAAATTCCATGGCAACATCCCACACCTTGTTAACAGAAGGACTGGTCATCTTCCAGACGGCATCTGCAGTCAATCCTTTGAAACCAACGAGATCCGTTAGGCGAACGATGTCATTTCGGCACCAATCTGGGTCGGACAAGTTGGCACCTTGTTTCTCCAGATATTCCCTTTTGATCTTTATTAATGCCAGCGTATCTATCGGGCATATGTAGATCAAAGGGAAAATAACGCTTCGATTCTTGTAAATATTAATCCCACTAGCAATTCCGAAATCCAAATAGACGGAGAAGCGATCATGCAGCTGGTAGATGTTAGTTGCCAAGCAACAGAAGAGTAGAGTTCCCCAGAAAAATTTGCACCAAACTGGTTGACCCCGGTCCGTGGAAACTACGTATTTTAAGCCGGACACCCCCAACGTGTCGACGGCTTCTTCCGTGGTTCCTTGCTTTCCTACTTTGGCTTTCTCTTGTTCGATGATCTTGCGAATGTAGTTTTGCAGAGGGTCTTCTCCCCTACCGACAAAAGCGATTTTATTTTGGTACGATGGATCGTCAAACGATAACGGTTTCGGTTCAGAGGAGATCTCTTCGATTTTGTTCTGGTACGGAGAATCTGTCAAAAGACAAAAAAAAATAAAGAAAACATTAGTTTGAAGTGTCCATTATACGCATCGCAGGTATGTTTTGCCATCCTAAACCAGATTGTTTTTATTTTAATAATTAGCGGCCATTTACCCCGCTAAAAGTTAATTACGTGGTTCTAAGGAGCACACGCATGGTTTTTTTTTCTTAGCGCATGAAATGTGTTTTATGACATTGTCTACAAATAAAAAAAACAATCCGATGACGCTTCGATTTCTGCCAATAAAAATTAATATTCGCCGCACAGCAACAAGTGAACAGTTTTCAAATTTACTCAAATATACGTGTGACTTAATACGTTTACTATTGTACAGAATTGCATAATTTTTGGTATAAATTACCTTCCGTACGTACCTGGCTAAGTTTCCTTGAAAAATATTTAATAGGATGGTGGTATTAATTTTTTAGTTTTTGCTAATATTGCTGGAGTGAGGACGTCAACCATATCTAGACACACGCTAGTGTGTCGTCGCCAAGTAACAGTAGATCGTCCTATTGTTAACATCCGATTGTTAAAAAATGATTCAAACATTTCCTGGATCCGATGACCACATCAGCTCTTTGTTCTATTCACATGAACGCCTCGAAACAAATCTAAGAGGCATGTCACAACTAAAAGTTTCTATCTAAAGAATGATTTTTATCACATGTGCAACTTTTGTACGCTCACCCTGGAATTAAAACATAGATATTGTACCCCACAACAAAACGTAAACTAGTGGTTTTGTTTCGGTTTGTTTGGTAAAAAAAAAAGTCATCGCCCGCATCTAAAAATTCACGGGAAAATGTAAAAAAAAAAAAAAAACACCGCCCGCTCGCGTTCATTTTTGTCAGCAACACTCCCAAGAACCACTTACGACTTAAGTAATTTTTAGCGGCCTTAACTGAAGAAAATGAAGTAATGAGAGGTGGGAAAGTACATTAGGCAAGTCATAGGGGTTTTGTAATCAGAAACAAAGATCTGAAGAAATCTAGTAACAGAAACCGAAACCTGATTAGGGAAACAGTGCGACATTCACCCAGAAGGACGGACTTTTTAGCACCGCCCACTGGAAGTGACGTCATCGCCATAACCCCGCCCACTGGAAGTGACATCATCACCATAGCCCCGCCCATCAGAAGTGACGTCACCACCAAAGGTAAACCAGGTCAAGGTCAGAGTTCAAGGTCGAGGGTCAAAGGTCATTAGTCACTCAGTTTGAAGGTCAAGGTTACTGGTCAAGGTTTTGTAACGATAACTTTCCGCATCCAATTTTCCAATAGGCCTACCCACATTTTTGACGATGAGAGAGGAACGGACTGGCGCACATCCACCACCCCTCTGGACAGTCACGTGACTCAAGATGACTTTCACCATATGGATGACGCCATCTTGGATGACGTCGCTTCCGCTCACGTGACCCAAGATGGGTGCCGGAATCTGTATGATACCACTTCCGGTCATGTACCCAATCACATGTTGGTCGCCGGCAAATTTTTGACGATGAGCCTTTAAAACTGCCATGTTTCCTACACCGTTGATTTTAGAGCAAAATAGTTCCCCCCCCCCCATAAACCCCTGCCCCAAATGAAATCTTTCACAACCACAATCATCCCATATTCCCATCCATACATGTCCCCCGCCCCCAAATTTGGGTTATCACCCTACTCATTTTCGAGGTAGAAAACACATGGATTTTAGTAGAATTTACACAGATAGTTACTTTTTTTTGCAGAAAATACATGATTTGGCAGTTCTTCCATGGGTGGAGGACGTTTAGGAAGACCATGCTTTGCCAGTGTCGATCTATTTTTGAATGGTTATGTGATTGTATCCACTTTGATTTCGTGACAGTCGGTGGTTGAAACATTTATTAAACATTATACCACGGCTGTGACGTCACGCTAATTCAACGCCACGCTAAAATTTCCGAAGGTTAAATCCCGTTAACCGTGACCGGAAGTGTGCGTCATCGCAAAAAGTGTGGGTTATCAAGTTAACCAACACTTTTGCCGATAAACCACACTTTTGACACTTCCGGATCACTCGACTGGGAACGCACACACCAACAACCAAATACAGCGTGAAAAAAAAAACAGTAACGCAATAGAAACGTACAAAATGAATTACTTCAACGGAATTAGCAAACTCTCACACTTTGCATACTCGGGCATGGCCAATAATCGCAGCCGTGGGTTAAAAATTAATAACCTCTCGTTTCTAACCAATAACTATTACTTATACGACACGACGAAGTACACAGCTTTTTTTTTATTTAGATAATGAAGGCAACACGAAATGAATTAAGGTTGCTTTGTGTCAACAATAATTTACAATTAACTAAATATTTTTTACAGAAACTAGACTAAAGCAACAAGATTACAAAACGTTTATGAGTAATCAATGCGTAGTTAAAATACATCATATCAAAAACCAAAACTGGTAAAAGGGACCGCCAAATTCCGAATGGTTCGGCCCTTCAAAGTAGTGATATCAACACACCAAAACCTTCGCCAAGTTAATCGCACCGCTTAATAATTCGAAGGTTAAATGAAAACTAGAACATTGCTACTTTCGGTAGAAATGTTCAAGTTTTCATTTAACCTTCGAACTATTAAGCAGTGCGATTAATTTGGCGAATGTGTTGGTGTGTTGATATCACTCCTTT
>JAHWFP010266860.1:7709-29351 GCA_023313725.1 Lithobius niger | reverse complement strand
AGAGAAGAGTTAGACGGAGGGAATAAACTTGGAATTGGCCAGCCAGACATGTGAGCGTTAGCAGGTAAAGGATTTCATTTGGGATATCCCGGCAAGTTAAGTAATTCCTTTTGTACGTTTTCATAGCGTTACGGTTTTAACGCTGTATAATTTTGGTTGTGGTGTGTGCGTTCCCATCGCGTGATCCGGAAGTGTCAAAAGTGTTGAGTTATCGACAAAAGTGTGGATTATCGGTAAAAGTGTGTGGTAACTTGATAACCCACACTTTTTGCGATGACGCACACTTCCGCTCACGATTAACGGGATTTAACCTACGGAAATTTAGCGTGGCGTTGAGTTAGCGTGACGTCACAGCCGTGGTTTAAGTAACTTTGACCATCCATCCGTAGCATTTTCAGCAGTAGTCAAGTGAACTTTAAAACACACGGCAAATTAAAACATCGTAAGCTCTTTCGAAATATTAACATTTGATCGTCGCATTTAACATGTGACACGTCGCATATAATATGCCTGTGTTTAATATTTTAAAAGTTTTTCGTTGCTACGGCAACGTGAAGTCTCGACACGGTGTTGCGTGAATGAATAGGCCTACTCTCGATCCCTTTTCTCCGTTATCTGCTACTTACAAAATTAAAACGACAGGTAAAAAATAGGCTTAAAAGCTGAAAATTAGGCCTAAAATCGAAAACTAGCCTTAAAGGCTAGACATTTTAACCTGCAATTGTGATGGTTCCTACCTTTTGATTATACAATAGAGATCACTGTTGCAGTGTGTGATGGAGGTGTATGCATCAACAGTGGCGGAAGTGCATGTAAGACCGGTTGTGACGAGTATAGTCGCAGAATCCGCTTGTATTTTTTTTTCTAACAATCCTACCATCGCTATAATTCTTGGTGCGAATTAGTGTCCAAGTTCTGAGGTTTTTTTTTTTTTTTTTTGGGGGGGGGGGGGGTGAGGATTAAACAGGATAATCAAAAAACAAAACAAAACCTAAAAAATGTAGTCGTACTTGCCGGGCGTTGCAGCAAACGGCCAGCTGTTGCAACAACTGTGTATTTGTTTATCTTCTAACTGCAACTCTTGTTTCTCATCATTTAGAAGAGAATCAATGTCCCTTAAAAGTAGTATTGATGCATTTTTATATACTTTTTTTCTTGTTTGACTGCCTGAAAGGATTCCTTTTTGACGGAGCACGACGTACTCCGTCTTCAGTCAGGACAGGACTGGCAGCCATAGGGCTAAAATGCCATGACGTTTTAAAAAAGGCCCCAACCCAAACCCAATCCAGGTGGGAGGAGGGGGGGAGGGGTGGCAGGTAAAATTATGCGAACTTATAATAATAATAATAATAATAATAATAAATAAAATTTTGCCGCATTAGTGGCAGGGTTACCAGCAGGACAAGCCGCTTAAACTGGGCCCCGCAAAGGTTTTTATTTCCATTTTTTTTTTCTGGTCGTTTATTATGGTCGTTTCAAAAAAGCCCGTAGACTTAACTTACCAAGGATGGACCGATCATTAATTATGGCGGGGGGGGGGGGGGATTCGTAGGGCGCTGCCCGGTAACAAACCCCAACATCTGTGTGTGTCTCATTATTGGGTTAGATCCCGAACACCCGAACTAGTCACTTCAATTTAATTTGGCGATAGGATGGGATTAGAACTTATTTAAATTTAAAATGTAATTTTCTGTTCCTATTCCAAACCTACCACAAACCCGTGCTGTGATTTGCAGTGGTAAGGGCCCCAGAAAATGTAACGTTTAAATTCGTCAGAAATTAAAAATGATTTCACTGTAGAAGAAAAAAATTAATAATTTTTTTTTTACTTTCGTGAGAGGTGAGGCCTTCTGGTCTCCAGTGTTACTCTGAGTGGAATTGACTGTTGGGGCAGCAACAGATGCACTTCCTCAGGCTATCGACGTAGTTTTGTGCGTAAGCTTCAAAATGACAATGTGACCATCAAATTTTCAATGCCAGCCCAATCCCCAAACCCTGAGAAACCCTCAAGGTCAAAAACATTGTGACCCCCCCCCCCCCCCCACCCCCCGCACTAATCACCGGTCCACCCTTGGTTGGTGAAGTCTACGGGGTTTTTTGAAATGACCATAATTTTAAAAGAAATAACGAATAAATAAAAATAAAAACCTTTGCAGGGCCCAGTTTAAGCGGCTAGCCCTGCTGGTAACCCTGCCACTAATGTGGCAAAATTTTATTTATTATTATTATTAAAATTCACTTTTCGTATGCGTACTGCCTGCAGATGATTTCTTTTAGCCAAATTAGGCAAGCAGCACTTCTGCAACAAGATACCAGTAGTTTGTCAGGAAGCGTACCTCGTTTTTAATGAAAGGACAAAGTTGAAGTTTAAAATGTTCTGTAAAACACCTATGTTCCTTACACTCATCTTGTGCCGAGTTTCATACAATAAATACATTGAAATTACTGTTTGTGTGTATGCCCACGCTCCTGACATAGTCATACCAGCAAATGAAAGATAGAAGAAGCCAAGGAACCAGGAGGCAGGCTTTTCTACAGTGATATGAAAAAACAAAAGTAGTGACTATGCTATTCCTTCAAATTCATTCTCTTTTAAATTCGTACGAGTTGGATATATTTTTTAGTACAAGAATTCGTCAAGTTGAGTACTATATTCACCACTCTTCGTAACTACCGAAACTCTTTCCGTATTCAGCTAACAACTGTTAACTAAACAACACGGCTTGCTAAGCTTATGAGTCTGTTCACCACCTGTTTTCGCATCGGCCGCGTGGCCTAATGGATAAGGCGTCTGGCTTCGGATCAGAAGATTGCAGGTTCGAGTCCTGCCGTGGTCGCTGAGCTGTATATTTTTTTTTTTCGGGTGTTTGGCCGGTGGGGTGGTAACTCAACCCATTGTTTGAAGGTCATTGCGTGCGTTTAGCTTTAAAAGACTTTTTTACCCAAATTTAGCAAAATTAAAAATGAAGAATGTAAAAAAGGCAAAGTTACACTCCTCAACTAGCGTGAAGCATATATAAGCAATATCCTACTTACTAGCCAGGCGCTCTGCAATATACGCCATCAGAGCGAACCGTGGCTACAGGTTCTAGCCGAACTTAGAATCTGGTCAATCATTCTCGTTTACGTAGCTTGAAACAGGAATCACCAGATAATGTTAGAGGTCTTGTTTCAATTTTCCAGTGGATGGCTGTGAAACAGTGTTGAAGGGCCTTCTGACCAGGCCAAAACTCACAATGACATACGAATTACAACTATCAAATTTTCAGCAACAAATGTTTGTTTGTTCACAATAAAATCAAAAAATAAAGATAAAAATAACGAGTGGGACACGTCCTGTTAAAGGTTTGCTGTATTTTTGAAAGACTTTTCAATGTGGAGGATCCTGCAAAATAATACCTGGGCTTATTCCTTCCGTTATTTTTATCATTTTTTTTTTTCATCATTTATTTGGGGTTTTATTGTGAACGAGGAACAAAAACTTGTTGCTGAAAATTTCATATTTCGACTTCGTATGTCAATGTGAGTTTTGGCCTATTCAGAAGGCGCTTAAACACTATTTCCTTCTCCTGCCCACGAATTAATTCTTCAACAGGATGTTTCTGGTGTCCAGGCAAATGTAGCCAATATCATCCGATATGTGATGTCACATAAGTCCTGAACTCTTAACACCGAAATTATACAATGCTCCAAAAAAGAAGAGGATGAGTTATGGAAATTCAACCTACCATCCAGTATGTATGTGCGGTTTCTGCTGCAAATTATAGAGGGAATCAGGCTTTGGGCCATTTAGGCGGAGCGAATTAAAATTTAGTTTTAAAGCAACATACCGCCTGCCTTATAACCTTCCGCCAGCCTTATAACAGCTACGCGCCGATTTGCTCCGCGCATTTACCACACTCAAGGTCAAATGAGACACTATTTTCGTTCCTCGCAGCGAAAAATGCAGCTATTGTCTCAGTTGGCATTGCACCTAATAGACAAGCCAGCGTGAACGCATTAATTGTGTCGTCAAAAACTGGAATGATTCTCGTAATTTAAAATCACAATTTATAATTTTCTAGGCTAGTGTCTTATAATTTTGCTTCTCCGATCTATTGGAATAATTAATTTTGATTTTTACCGCATTAGTCTTTTACATTTTTGATCTCATAGTAATTATTAGCAAACGATTAAAATTAGTACTGCGCACACACAGATAAAACTTCAAGGTCATTGTAGACGCGCAAAGCATCATATACGTTGAGTAAGTTAAGTTCCCCAATATTCAACAGAAAATCTTTTAGATGCCATATTTTAAAACGGATTTTTAGCAAGGGAAAGACTAACGGTAAGTAAATAGACCTTTGGGGCCATACTTGATGTGGAGGATCGAAAAAAATGGTGCTGGGTGGGGAGGTAAATCCCTTTAACTAATACATATGAAGATTTTTATGACATAACCTTATTTGTTAACCTTTCCTAAAAACTCGAGGAAGGGGGAGCGCAGAGCACGACAAAAGATGAAGAAAAAAGTTAAGTTGACCTAAAAAAAAAAATGTATTCTATTGGTGTATTTCTAGTTTCCGGCATACATTTGTACTGAAAATTGTGCGTAAGACGTTTTGGGCTTTAAAAAGATTACAGTAAAATGTTAGGTGTTCTTTTATTCTGTCAGGATGGGGCAGGTGACGTCGAATTTTGCTTTTGGCTCCGTGCCGTCTTAAACTACACTATGCTATGCTATACTATTGGTTTTGAAAAAACGCATAAGCGGGAGTTGTGTCGTATAGCAATACACAGTTTGTGCAGTTGTGGCAGAGCACATTTCTGGAGATGGTATGTGTGCTTGGAGGATTGACGCGGTCTCGGCCGAAGCCATGTCGCCCACCTGAAGGAGAGAGCGAGAGAGATTATTTGGCTAGGTAATTCCTAGGATTTTTAGGAAACGGTCTGTGAACGGTCAGTGCAGAAACTGTGTAGTGACAGTGTACAATATTCGTGCGGAGGCTGAGACGACACACAGTGGTGTGTCCTATCAGTGCACAGTGTAACTGCTGGAGTAGAAAGTACGTATAATTTCGTTCTTGATAATCCCAAGTAGTTGGATGTGAACCTGCCTTACCTCGAAAAACAAGGCGGTCGAGGAACGGGATTCCCCCAACGTTAACGTGGCTTTGTAATACTTCCAGCTTATGAGGTTTCTTAGCGGAACCCTTCGCTTCTACAGTGTTTTCCAAGGATGGGTAATTGGAATTTGAGGAGGAGGAGGAGTGTTATTCACAGGTTCTTTGTTAAGACGGAAGGAAAACCCGTCATCTACGAATGGTAAATTTGCACAGTAAATAATTTCAATCGAGGAAAAAAACTATTGTACATGGTGTCAATTTTATCGAGGACCAAGTCGCACAAATATCCACTGATGGATGAAGCCGTTAGGAATCCCACCCACCGGGAGGAAGTCGTCTTGTTTGTTATGCACAATGTACGTAGTTTGAAAAATTGTTCTGAGCCAATAACTTTGTGAACTGTTAGGCCATGAAGTTAGGCCAGAAAGTGATTTTATAAGAAATCCAGAATTAATTCTTGGCTGAAAGATGGGTAAAAGCCTTTAAAGTCAAACGAGACGAGAGAGATACCTTCGTGCAATTATTTGGCAAATTCAGTAAGTCGGCAAATTTAATAAATCGGCAAATCTGGTTTAGACCCTCCAACATTTAGTCTTCCCGACATTGCTGCTTTAAATGAATAGAACTCCTAGCTCAGAACTCCCATATTTGAACTCCCATCTCAGAATTTTTGCGGTACCTTGAACGATTTTAAATATTTAAATAGGTTTGACTGAGTGTTGTAAAACAGGAGAGTATTTAGCATAATAGATGTAAGCACCTATAGGCTTACTGCGTTCCAGCCATTATAGTTGCTACATGAAGAGGGGGGGGCAATCTACGAAATGCCAAGAGAAGGGCGTACGTTAACCATTTCCGGGGGCTAAATGGCCCTCCCAGTAAGCCCCTGAAACTCGTGTTCAACGAAAAAGCAAAATGCGAACGAAACGAGCTACGACTCTGCGGGATAGGCTAGATCGCTTTCAGGTGTGAAAAAAATCGAAAAATATCTTGGGTGATTGTTATTAGGGAAATGCCTCTTTTCTCCATCCCATTCTTTCTCCGAACACGGCTCCACAACAAGCGCGTGAACACTTTAATTCGTCATTGGTTTATACAATTACAAGGTAACTTTTTAATGCATTTTCCTCCATCAATAAACTTTTTGCATGGTGTCTCTTATGTAATTAGCAACTCTCACGATCAATAGTCTGTCCGTCCACAGGGACTATTGAATATGCAGTTTCTTTTTAGGTCGACGCTGTCAGTTCAAGGAAACCTTTTTTTGCGTACGCACGTTTCAATCAACAACATTGACCGAGGGTACACGGAGGTTTCTTACGTCGCTTTATCTTTCGTCGCTTTACCTTACGTCGACTTGAACTCACATCGCTTTAGGAGAGAGGTGGTTACACGGAGGTTGTAGTTGGAGTGAGTTAAAACGACAACGGGGGTTCCTGCGTCACGTTTATCTAATCCCCCCATCAAGCTAAACCCTCTTTATTGCCAAGTCCCCATTCAGCTAACTGGCTTTCGACTTCGTTTTAACGAAGTGACAGGTTTCCGTCCTAGTTTCGTGACGTTTACGCGCGCACTTTTCAACCAATCACAAGAAATCAGTCCTTAGAGCGACGTAGAAAATGGGTTTTAGGTGGGTACACGTAGGTTGTTATAGCGCTTCAACTCCTTACGTCGACGTAACGAGGTTGTTTGAGATAAAGCGACTTGAAAGTGGGTTTAGGTGGGTACACGGAGGTTCTTAAAGCGCTCTAAGCACTACATCGACGTAAGCTACGTCGACGTAAGATAAAGAGACATACGAAACCTCCGTGTACCCTCGGTCATTGCCTATGACCCCACTCTTGGTGACATAAGTGACGTTTTTCAATACGAAAAAGTTGAGATGGTGCCGAACTACGCCGTTGACGTAAAAAAAAAAAAAAACCGTGTCCCTCTCAAAATAAAAGCTTTTTAATTTTCGGTCGCTGTAATCATTTTGAGCTTTTTCACCCTTAAAAAAGAAAGAACGCAGAGACTAAAATTTGGATCCACAGATGGGTTCGTCACTACAACGTCGGTATCTTCTTTTCGCACCCGGCAGCGTAACAGAGTGTGGGCACAGGCTGATTTTGAGAACCGTCGCCCTGAAACACGCTTGCGTATTTTCTTGTTGGCTGTAATCTGGTGTTTGTGTCGTTTGTGTCCGAGACTTGTTTTCTGATTTTTGTGTTGCTTATAAATGTGTATTTCTTCTTCTCCTTAGAGTAGTTGTTTTGCGGTAGTTAAACTCCACACTTCAACCCTGCCAGCCATAACAACAAAGGGTTCAAAGGGTTTCGAAGGGTTTAACGAGCGTTAACCACTCCTGGTTAACAACAAAACCAACAAAACAATAAAGCTGAGGACAGAACAAGAACAATGGAGAAACGTAGAAAGCGGTGCCTACTGCGTTTCTGCATTGATTACCATACTTTCGTCCCGACCATTGTTAAAACGATGCTGTACAAATCCCGTATTCGCACAGTTGCAACAATGCTCAACAATGGTTGCATACTTATTCTGCACACTTATTTTGCATACTTACTTTACACACTTTTAGAATTCTTACAAGTATGGCCATCTTTGTAAAGCAATATGTTGCTTTGGATCAAGTTCGGATTGGGAGGGGTCGGGCAACTCCAGGAATATAGTACAGAGGTCTCAGGAACACTCGCACCGGGTGAAGGGGGTATTGGGCCGGGAGGGGGGGCGCCTCGGAAGTTAATGAAAAGGGCATGAATTTGAAACGTTTTCCTGCAACTGAGCGATGCAATTTTTGCACGAATTCATTTCTAATTTTAAAAACATTTTGAAACAAGGGTTTCCTGCAATGTGGGAGGATCAAGCAAGCTAGCGTAGTTTTAAAGAAATGTGCGTGAATTTAAAACGTTTTCCTGAAAGTTAAAATGCAATTTTCATACGAATTCATGTGAAACTGTTCAATAAAGTTTTTTTTTTTTTTTTTTAACAAGGGCCTCCTGTAGTGGGGGCTTCTCCGGGGTTTACCGGGTTCTAGAGTAATGATAATAACAATTTGTCACGATAGCAACAGGCCTGGCAAAGATCCTAAGATCGCTAACAGCCAGCCTCAGTTAGAAACAGAAGACAATCGTATTATAATGACAGAGATTGGCCGGCAAGGGAAGGTGGTTCTCGGACAGTCCATACCGACACTGCTTTGGATCACTATTTTCAATTTTCCGCAGTGTTACATTCTAAATCTCCAACATTGCTTCCTTTAACAACTGCAACAGCTCTATCATCGGCATTATTGGTGGATTCCGAAGAGCTCCTTCTGCGAACAAGGGAAATAAGATTTTGCCCCCGCAGACTACAACCAAACTTTAGTAACAATGTCTCACGTGGGATGACCGCTCAAAACGTATTGTTGAAGCATCGTTGCTCAGGATAACGGATTGTTGCTTCATTTCGAATGTCCCCTTCGACGAATAAAGGAAATTGTAACAATACGTCATATCGAAGCATACTGTTAAAGCATTGCTGTACGATTGTTGTTCGAGCTTTCCGAAAACAAGGAAATGAGAACTTCTCCTTTCTTCCGACAACGGTATATCTCCTCGGCGCTGCTGCTACACGGAATGAAGGAGGGTAATAAGAAAGTTGTAGCATGGTTTTGCAAAAATGGGCCGGTATAAGCGATTTAATGCACACTTTTAGTAAAGCGACGTCCTCGGAGGTGTAGAGCATCCTCTTTGGCTTCACCCCCTCGGACCATTCCACACCTCCTCGGACGTCGCTCTACCAAAAGTGTGCATTAAATCGCTTATACCGGCCCATTGTTACAAAATCGATGGTATAACCACTACTTATTGTTCTTGTTGGGTTTGTTGTTATGGCTGGTAGGGTTGAAGGGTAGAGTTTAATTATTAAATACTTCCATTAAATACTAATTGCCAGCCTATCAAAGTAGTCTTCTTGGTACTCGTCTCGTATCGACGGTCCTCTGATAGTAACTAGTTTACCATCGGTTGCTCACACTGTCATGAAAAAAATTTATACGCACTACATACATACGTAACCTTTGGGCATAAAAAATTATCCTTTTCGTTATACTGGGGCTTTAAACAACGCCATTCAACAATGCACTCTTTGGCGTCAACAATAGGGAATTCCTTCCGCCTTCAGCGTCGTTATTTTTATTTATTTATGTATTTCTTTATTTACAGAGCGTAACGGCCTAGTACACCTTGAGTGTCGTTATGTTCTTATTTACAACAATAAAGAAGTTTGCATTGTTGTCGAGCTACTTGAACCTTGGTACAGTGCGATCATTTTTATGCCCAAAGGTGTACATACATACATACATTTATTTATTTATTTTACATATTTTTTAACAAGTGGCCATCGTGCCATAACCTTACCAGCTTACAACCTTATCGTCATTAACGGCCGGATGCTATGTATCATCCAAAGTTGTTAAACAAAGGAAAGAAGAAAATAAAGTCAAACAGCGAAAATTATACCCTAGAAATAACGTAGCGCATTAACCTACCTATGTGCACTTTCGTTTCGTCAGAGTGGTGTGACCCGGATTCGAACTGGCAACCCATTCCATCCCAGTCCATGACATAACGCCTTTATCGATGTGCACCCTCCTACACTAGCTGGAAATTATAAAAATGACTCACTGAACCCGTTATTAAGGTTACAACAGTGACAAGGGACCCATTCGACCAACAATGATTGTGGCGCCGGATAGCCAATGGAGAAGGAATCCAGATAAATACAAAGGCACAATAAAAAAAATTAAATAAATGCGGCAAACACATTTGCTGTAAATTATATAAAGAAAAGAAGAAAGAACATAAAGACTTGATGTCAGTGATCGGGCCGGATTGGGTTGCCAGTTCGAATCCGGGTCATGCCACTCCGACGAAACGTAAGTGCATAAAGGTGGTTTACTGAACTACGTTATTTCTAGTGCAAGAATTTCCCGGTTTGGCTTGTTTTCCTCTTTCCCTTGTGTGTATTTGTTTTGTCGTTGCAATGTTTGTGATAAATATTTCATGAAAATAACTTCCGATGAAGCATGGAGAGCTGACGTCCGAAGCATGTAATTCAAACCTACCACACGCATGAACGGACAGGACATATTTATTGATAAAGTAAAACATGTGCTTATTGACGTTACTACCACCACATCACAGCTTAACGCTCATAAATAATTAAAACCAAACCAGGATTCATTTACGAACGCAGAACGCCTTCAGCATCAATGAAACAAGACTTTTATCGATTATCGCTAAAAGGGAAAACGGACGACCAAAGAGAGGATTTACAACAGGTGCAAAAGCAAAAAGAAAAAGAAAACACAATTTTTCAAAAATTCTTCAAAAAGATGAACAGAAATAGAACAATAATTTGACGCCATTTCAGAACTAAGTGTTACAAAAACTATTTTATTAAGTTCTTGTGTTACCAACAGAAAGTCCACTTTTCCTTTAAAAATTAATTTGTAGGTATAAAGTAGTATTTAAATTACAGTTGTTACCTCACCAACGAAGCCCACAAGACACGGAATGTGCAACAAGATTTAATTTTCGGCCAACTTTGTGTTGGTATTGGTCACAATAAAACGAGTAAAACATTAAAAAACACAAAGATATGAAGCTGGCTGAAAGATAGGCCAGCTTGTTTCAAATTTAACTTTATTTAACAGTCAAACCGCCCTAACGCCATTACATGACAGAAAAACGAAAAAGAGTTGCTAGTTTACCAATTTGTGGAAAAAACGCTTAACAATATGCTATATACTAGATGTACCCCTGGTGTAAAACACGCCGGTCTAGCTAGTTCCTGCATGCGCGACTAGAATACTTTACTGGCCAGCATGAATTATTAAAAAAGGGCCCCTGTCTCTCCTCCAAATCCCCCTCCTCCCTTCGATTTCCCGTCCTGTAGCCTGTTCCCCTATCCCATCCTCCCCATTGTGTAGTCTGAATGCCCCCTTCCCTACGGTTACGTCCTGTTTCTCCAAATCCCGTTTTGCCAAATCCCGTTTCGCCAAATATCGTTCACGTAATTTTACCCACACGAAACATTTAAAACATTTAAACACGAACATTTATAACATGATAATAGTCAGACATTTATAGATAAACACCCGTTTTGCAGAATCCCATTTTGCAAAATAATTTGTTTCAAATTACGTGGTCCCGCTCGCGCTACCGCGTTCGCTGCGGCTAAACACATAACATCAGAAAACACAACTAATCAAAAATTACTAGCAATTAGTCATGCCTCTTTAACTTTTGCAGTGTTAAATTTTTGAAGAATATTTTGATTCTGAGAAACGTGATTCTGCAAAACAGGGATTCCCGTTTGGAAAAGGTTAACCATCACGTGTATAACTAACTATTCTTAAAGAGAACCTTGGCATTGACGTAGTGACGCCCGAGCATTCTAAACAATTATATTTAAAGCGCACGTTTTTCCGTCTGTAATAAATCAACTGGGCTTATTCTACCACTTGTCTCTGTTAAATGTTTGCCTTTTAAAGACTCATTACATAGAAATAAGGTATTATATTTCGTGTACGTAAAATTTTGTCAAATTCGTTTTGGCGAAATTGGATTTGGCGAAACGGGACTGGCCCTGAGGGCAAAACTGTTAATCTGCTTTTTTTTTTGGAGAAATGGGATTTGGCGAAACGGGAGTTCACCTTCCCTACTCCCACCCTTGGAATCCATGGTGTTTGGTCTTCAAAAACCGAAGACAGACGAGAGAGTCAATTCGCGCTCGTACTGCTGCAGGGCAACAATTAGGGCACGTTTATGCAATGACACGCATTTGCATTCTCGCAGCTAGAAGCTAGAAATTACCTGAAATTCCAACATGGCGGCGGTTTTAGTTCTCCCACCTCGTAAAGAAAACACTCAGTGATGTGAGTTCAGATGCGATTGAGAAAATTGTTTTGTTAGGAGGAATTCTTTATCTTATTGGCACAGATGAGAAGACTGCAATCATTTACTCAAACGACGTCGGATTTAGCTAATCCACGTAGCTTTGTTACCATGGCAATGACACCTTTGAAATCGCGATTAGATTCTCGCTGCGAGAATGCAAAGGCGATTCGTTGCTAAACGCGCCCTTAGGGCTCGTTTATGCAACGAGACTTTCTCGCTCGCCAAAAGCTATTTGCTAGGCAACCGTTATTTATTTACAAATAATTTCCCGTTTCTATTAAATGATTGCGGTAATAGACAACAAATTAAATGTATTATAAATAAAACACGGACAAAGAACAAAGTGCAACAGTCATTTTAAACATTGCTACAAATTTGTTGCCATTTCACGCTATTTCCAACATTTGCTATTCTCGCTGAAAAAAATAGCTTCTAGCAGTGATCAGGGCGCGTTTACGCTGCGACTCGCCTTTGCATTCTCGCAGCTAGAACTCAATCGTAATGGCAAAGGTGACATTGCCATGGTAACAACGCTAAATGGATTAGCTAAATCCGACATCGTTTGAGTAAATACTTGCAGTCTTATAATCCGTGCCAATATAAAAAATTCCTCATGACGAAACAATTTTCCAAAACGCTTCTGAACTCACGTTATTTCCTGTTTTCGTTGCGAGGCGGCAGACATAAAACCGCCGCCATGTTGGAATTTGAGGTGATTTCTAGCTTCTAGCTGCGAAAATGCAAAAGCGAGTGGTTGCGTAAACGTGCCCTTAAACGACGATAGAATAAATAGCTACTCGCAGCGAAAATTCAAAATCCAACATGGCGTCCATTTCTGAGTCATCGATTCGAAGACAAACCTTCGAATGCCGGTATTCAGGAATCTGTCCGTCGTCGTGTACTGCAGCAAAAATTGTTTTCTAGTTGTCATAAATCGACGCTGTCATGTTGCAAGCATCGTATATCGTGTCGCGATGCACGAGGAGAAAATTTGCGTACGCGTTGTTGCCATGGTTACTACGTATAGACAACTCGTAAGCCGCATTCTCCGAACAAAGGCGAGAAGCAGAGCCAGCAGATTTAGTATTGACCAAGTAAAAGCTAGTGAGCGAGAAAATTGTCCTTGCGTAAACGCGCCTTTAGTCCCCCTCAACCCCCAACTTGGTCCGTCTGTCACCCTCCTTTTACAACTCGCAGTAAACTCGCTGAATTTTCAATCCTGGTCAGAAAAACACGCAGCGAGTATGAGGATTAGGGCTATTCTGCTGGTCCAACAACCAATAGCAAAGGAGAACTAGATGATGCGCATTCCCAAGGAAAGATCCCCCGCCTACAGAGCATGCGTCACAGCACTCGTGGTGAACTCGTAGTCAGCTCGCTGTCATCTGTTAGGGCTCGTTTACGCAACGAGACCTTCTCCCTCGCCGGAAGCTATTTGCTAGGCAACTGTTATTTATTTACGATTAATTTCCCGTTTCTATTAAATGAATGCGATGAGAGACAACAAATTAAATGTATTATAAATAACAATACGGACAAGGAACAAAGTACAACACTCATTTTAAACATTGGTACAACATTGTTGCCATTTCACGCTATTTCCAAAATTTGCTTTACTCCCTGAAAAAAACAGCTTCTAGCAGTGATCAATCGACGGTAGAATAGATAGCTATTCGCAGCGAGAATTCAAAATCCAACACGGCGTCCATTTCGGGGTTGTCGAATCGAAGACAAAACATCGAATACCGGCATTCAGAAATCTGTCCGTCGTCGTGTACTGCAGTAAAAATTCTTTTCTAGTTGTCTTAAATCGACGCTGTCGTGTTGCATGCGTCGTACGTCGTCTCGCGAGGCACAAAAAGGAGATTTGCGTCCGCGTTGTTGCCATGGTTACTACGTGTAGACAACTCGAAAGCCGCATTCTCAGGCAATAGCGAGAAGCAGCCAGCAGATTTAGTATTGACCAAGTAAAAGCTAGTAAGCGAGAAAATTGTCCTTGCATAAACGCGCCCTTAGGGCTCGTTTACACAACGAGACCTTCTCGCTCGCCAAAAGCTATTTGCTTGGTAACCGTTATTTATTTACGATTAATTTCCCGTTTCTATTAAATGATTGCGGTAATAGACAACAAATAATATGTATTATAAATAACAACACGGACAAAACAAAGTGCAACAGTCATTTTAAACATTGCTACAACATTGTTGCCATTTCTCGCTATTTCCAAAATTTGGCATTCTCGCTGAAAAAAAATAGCTTCTAGCAGTGATCAAACGACGGTAGAATAAATAGCTACACGCAGCGAAAATTCAAAATCCAACATGGCGTCCATTTCTGAGTTATCGATTCGAAGACAAACCTTCGAATGCCGGTATTCAGGAATCTGTCCGTCGTCATGTACTGCAGTAAAAATTGTTTTCTTGTTGTCATAAATCAACGCTGTCATGTTGCAAGCATCGTACGTCGTGTCGCGAGGCACGAGGAGGAATACGGCGTCCGCGTTGTTGCCATGGTTACTACGTATAGACAACTTGAAAGCCGCATTCTCCGACAAAGGCGAGAAGCAGCCAGCACATTTAGTATTGACCAAGTAAAAGCTAGTGAGCGAGAAAATTGTTCTTGCGTAAACGCGCCCTCAGGGCTCGTTTACGCAACGACAGTTTTCTCGCTCGCTAGCTTTTACTTGATCAATACTAAATCTGATGGCTTCTTCTCGCCTTTACCGGAGTATGCGGCTTTCGACTTGTCTATGCGTATTAGTAACCAAGGCAACGACGCAGACACAAATCTTCTCCTCGTGCCTCGTGACACGGCGTACGATGCTTGCAACATTTGAGCGTCGATTTATGACAACAAGAAAACAATTTTTACTGCAGTACAAGACGATGGACTGTTTTTTGTATGCCGGCATTCGATGGTTTGTCTTCGATTCGATAGCCACGAAATGAATGCCATGTTGGATTCTGAATTCTCGCTGCGAGAAGCTATTTATTCTACCGACGTTTGATCATTGCTAGAAGTTGTACTTTGAGGGAGAATAGCAAATTTTGGAAATAGCGTGAAATGACAACAATCTTGTAGCAATGTTTAAAATTACTGTAGCACTTTGTTCTTTATCCGCGTTGATATTTATAATACATATAATTTGTTAGCTATTACCGCATTCATTTAGTAGCAAGGGGAAACTAATCATAAATAAATAACGATTGACTAGCAAATAGCTTTCGGCGAGCGAGAAGGCCTTATTACGTAAACGCGCCCTCACCCTTCTCATTCTCCACTCGCAGGAATTCGAAGGGTTATAATCGTTGCCTCGGGAACTCGCGCTCGTTGATATTCGCTCGTCTGTCCAGGCTTACGGGAAGTGAATAGCGTCCCACTCCCCCTATTTCCCTCTTCTGTGGTCTGTTTTCCCCGGCCCCCCCCCCACCTCCATCCCTGCTCCCCTTTCCTTGGAACCCCTGGTGTTTGTTCTTATAGAGAAGTAAACAGCGTTTTGAATAGTATTCGTTCCAAAAAGGGCAGGGGCAATGTCCCCCTCCCCCGGCCCCCGCCCATGAACGCCACTGCCTCAAACGTAAAAAAAAAAATCGTTCAAAATTCATAATTGCAACATTGCAACCGCTTTCAAAATTAAACGTTAATTTAAGCATTAAATTAAAAACTTAAAATTCAAGACTTGTTAGACATTGAAAATTGGAATTTTTGTTGTCAGGCCTTGAATGTTGTGAGTGTACTTTGTTTGGCATGAGGTTAATGCCACAATAATATTAATTTAGGTATAAAATTAAATAAATAAATAGAAATAATTTGTCAGCCGAATCCATTTCGTCTGTGGACGATGCTCCCCTCTGATTGGACGAGACAGAAAGAGAGAGGTGCAGTGGAGTGCAAGCAATTTTTGCTAGAAGGGCATCTGAGCCAGTGCTGTTCCACTGACTGTAACTTGCTGTTTTCTCCTTCTTCCTTTTCCATTGGAGGACGTAATGTTTATGACGGTTTAGCTTTCTACTGCACACTAAGAGCACAATGGTGCCAACGATGACATTTAGGAAAATACTGAAATTTAAAAGGTAATTTTGAGAGTTTACAGCAAAAACCCTTAAAATTGATTGTTTGCTAGCCTTTAAAAATCCTTGAAAAAGCCTTGTAAATGGTTTTACTTGTTATGTAATGTACGAACCACGAAAAATGCAATGCCGCGAAATTTGGTATTGTCTTCGAAGCTACCCCAATACTGTCTCAAAAGCGAATTCCCCTTCCATTTGACTTTGTTACATATTTATCTTCAAATTAACATACACCGTTAACAACTTACAGCCAAACGCCTATATGCGTATCTGGCATTTACAGTACCGTCGAGTTCCAACCGGCCTGGCTTGTCAACACTGCCGCTATAAGCTGCAATACGGTTGGCACGGACCGAGTATATAAATGGAAGGGAAATACAGTCACCGGCTTTCTATTCCGCTCGAGTTCCGCAGTGTGTTACTGCTGCGTGTTCCGTGCCAACAGTTCAAACTTGAGTTTAAACAGTGACTTATTAGAGTCGATTTAGACTCTTATATGAACGGTTTGTCTGTCTGTCTGTCTGTCCGTGCGTTCGCGCACAGAATAATTATCGGATTTCCGTCAAATTTTGCACACAGATTCTATGGCACATTTCTAGGTCTAAGTTCGAAAATGGGTCGAATCCGTCCGGGATATCATCCACTAGAAATAATCAAAGATTTTTGTCAAGAGCAAACATACGACGGTTGTTATTTTTTCTTTAGCCGACTGACGTCATTCATCCACCAACCTATCGCTGGTAACTATGTAGCCGTCGTCAGCGGCTGACGTCACCACCAACCGACCAATGGCTGGTAACTTGCTAAAATTATTCTACGGGTCACTGACGTAGGCACGCGGCCCGACTGATATGTACTATATTACTGGATATCATCGCATGCGAAATGTCTTTATGACTTAGTACTGAATGACTTCAGTATTTATTAATTTTTTTATTTTTTTGGTTGGGTGAGGAGAAATATTTAAAGCAATTTTTACTGAATTACATTTTTTTTTGGCGGGGGGGATGATAGCAAATTCTTAAAACTACTTTTGGGCTATTACTTTGTTATCTAGTTAGTTCCTACAGATCAGTCGTGCCGTGTGACAACGTCGCCGTCGGATAAATGAAATATTCAAAACGCCGGGACTAAACAGTTTTGAAGCCTCCCGTGTCATAAATCCTCCGTTAAGATTTTTGTTAAGAGCAATCGTACGAGGTTCGTTATTTTTTCTTCAGCCGACAGACGTCATCCATCCACTGACCTATGGATGGTAACTCTGTTGCCCTCGTCAGCAGTGACGTCACCACCAACCGACCAATGGCTGGCAACTGTTAGAGCGTTCGCTTAAATGGAAGGCACGCATCCCCACTGATACGGACGGTATATCTGGATAACAAGCTTATACATATAGTCATGGAAGCATACGAAATAGCGTAGACTTGGGCTACCGTTTGGACAGTCGTGCATGACTTTTATGCTTAGTACTTTTTTTTTTGGAGGGGCCGGGAAGAGAAATATTTAAAACAACTTCTACTGTTTGACATTATTTTTTTTTGAGTTTTTTTATTGTATTCTTTAAGGAAGGGTAATTATTTACACGTGTTAGGCAATTAGTCGCCATATCGATTGCTGTATTCGCAAGAGAAAACAAATCGACTCTCGCTATAATTGGTTTAAACAGGTTTATTATTTTTAGGTCTGATACGGGTTGAAACCGTTATGAAACAATCACTCGACAACGTGGTCAACTGCCGTCCGCTGGAAAAGGACTTATGTAAAATAGCCAATGCGCAGGATGCCAGCAGTGCAAATGACGTCAACTGAGCACGCGCAATGACCTTGCTGGCACAAGCCCTGCAACAGACCGTGACTCTGCTCCAGTACCGGCCAGATCTTGAATGAAAAATGACTGGATTGGACAAAACGGCCGCAGCAAGCGCTACTCATGCGATTGATTTGTTCTGTTGCCGCCTTGTGTCAGCTGAGGGCGACACTTACAGTGCAAAGAATGCCCACTTAGAAAAGTACTAAAAAAATATTTTCAATACGCCTAAGATAAAAAAAAAACACCTTTCTATAAAATTATTCACGAAAACAAATACAGATACAGATAAATACGAAAAGTAACAAAGCTATAATCCTCTGTCATTACGTGGACATCACTCCTAAGGCAAAAGCGAAAGTTAAACTTGTGAAGTCAAACTTTGTTTTCTGAGTTTCGATTTTACATAAGAATCACAAACTGGGTTAAAAATCATATTAAATCAGGCAATAAAAAATTCACCATGACAACATCAACTAATTATCTTTTTGCGTAGTAGTAAAGAAACAACACTTGCAGTTTCCTACTTTAAAAAAAATTCATACTACACATTCAATACAACACAATCGGTCAAGGACACGTCACCCCATCGTTGCACCAGAGTGTACACGTGCTAAGTGAAAAACCACCAATTCAAAGCCTCCTTTCCCTCACGTCTGCGATGCTGCTACTGGCGACAGCTGCTGTTAACTTTATGCAAGAATTCCTTAACTTGGAATAACGGCTAATGAATGGTAATGGAATAAAAAAAAAAACATATTTCTAGTGTATGTTTTTCGCTGTTGGCTTGTTTCCGATTTTCCTTGGTAATGGAATAACACAGAAGTAAAACCAATACATTCTGCCATCCTAGAATTACCCCCAATTTTATGTTGAAAAAATACCTCTTTACGGGCGAATGATTTGCCACAAGTACATGGAATACAGAGTCCAAAATTAATTTTCGGCAGTTTATTTATGCCTTGTTCACAATTTTAAACATAAAAACACATAAAAATACAGAGTTAACGTGGCTCCTTCCTTATCGATCCACCATCTTGGTGATGATATGTACAAACTCTGAGGTACATAACTATACCCCTCAGCCGCATTATTTTGTTGTTTCCAGCCGGCTTAACAATTTAATTTCGGCTAAATTGCGGCTAGCCACCAATTTTCTGGCCGCCACCGGTTAACCATAAAATTGGCCGGCTGGCGGCTAATTTTCGGCCAAATCGACTGAAGCAAAAAGCATCAAAGGTGAAACTCGCTGCACATAAAAAAAATGACGAAATGTGAGAAAATTACTATGGCGGGAGGGGGGGAGAGGGGAGGAGGAGGAGGAGACATAAAGCATTTCTAGATGATTAGCAAATGAAACAAAAAGGTACAACTCGTGTGAGAAAAAAAAATTCTGCCTTCAAATTATACCATTTAAATAAAATCCAAGCGACACCATGTGCACGTATCCCGACACTATTACTTGAACCTTAAAACGAAACCAAAAGTAACCAACCATACATGCTCATGACCATACACATACACGGCACTCATAAGGTGCTGGCAAGAGAACTTTTTTTTAAAAAAACGATATGAAACACAAGACAGTCGAGGAGTTCGCCATCAAGAACAAGTTGCAAGTAATTTTATGATTGTTTATATTGTTGTTTTAATGTATCACAGCTTAAAAATTGCGGCTTCAGCCATATTTTTTTCAGCGGCTAGGCCAGGCGGCGGGCGAATACTATTCGGCGGCTGCTCGGCTGACTCATAAAAATGTGGCTCGGCGGCTAAACAGAGGCGGCATACATTACGCGAGGCATACATTACGGAGGCATACATTACGCGAATGTTAACGTCCGGGATTCAAACTAGGTTACTTAAAATTTATTTGCATGTATCATTCCTTACTCCCAGTTTAATATCTTTCGAAAATCAGTGTGTTAAAACCTGTTGAATCATTTATAATCACCCTTTTTAAAAGTCCAAGATGGAGGATCGATAAGGAAAGAGATACGTTAACTCTGTGTTTTTACGTGTTTTACATGTTTGAAATTGTGAACAAGGCATAAATAAATTGTCGAACATTTATTTGGACTCTGTATTCCATGTACTTGTAGCGGATCATTCGCCTGTAAGGAGGCACTTTTTTCAACATAAGCTTACTACGCCGCAAAGTAATTTTATCCTTCCGCAAGCATAACGTTTAAACGACACGGAAGCAAAGCAGGAAGTTAGTTTCACAAGCTAAGGCCGACTGAAGTAGCAGTTGCTTTGTCTTGCCTCCCGGTATCACTCATGCTGGGAAGTTAATGCCTCTGGGGAAATCATATCCTGGCGATGCTAAAGCAATTGGCCTGGACCCAGAAAGCTAAATATGCAGCTTCCCTCCCGGACGGTCTTGTGACGAGCATTGAAGAAATAAATAGACATAAATAAATAAATTGAGCCTTGTAAGTGTATGATTTGTCTTCCCTCTTCATTGACTTAGGCCGAGTGAACTTCGGTCGAATGGAGCCCTGGTCACGGTTGTGACCTTAATAACGGGTTCAGTGAGTTATCTTTATACCAGTTGAGGATGTGGCCATAGCGACTAAGGCGCTATGCAAGCGATCTGGGGGCGAACTGGGTAGCTGGTTCGAATCCGGGTCATGCCACTCCGACGAAACGTAAGTGCATAAAGGTGGCTTACTGAACTACGTTATTTCTAGTGTATGTTTTTTGCTGTTGGCTTAATTTCCAATTTTCACGAGCATTGAAGGACAAAGCAAGAGTTATAACACGGATACTCCCACGTCATGCATTTATATATTTCTGGTGGGAGTTGTTTTTGGTGTGTGTGTGGGTTGTGCTAGGCAACCCACCTTAACTTCCCCCCCCCCCTCCATGCCCTCCCTGAGAGAGTAATTACTATTTGTACAACCTTTTCGAAGGTGGCGTTGCCGTCATCACCCTTGCTTGTAACTGTCTTTGCCACAGGACGAAAGGTCACGTGACATAGTTAATAAAAGAAGTCGCCTCCAGCTATCAAGGCTGCATAATCCTCAAATCCGAATTCCGGTCTGGACGTCCTTTCTTTACCCATAAGGCTACTTTCCAATGGCGACGAGGATGATAGCCTGTTTGTTAATATTTAATAATTAATTTCAAATGTATTTATAATGCTTCTAGACTGCGGTTAACCCCAAACCTGGTTGGGGCACCAATAATACTGATTTAACACTACAAAATTCGTCTCGCGCCGAGTGCCCAATCACCATTTCACACTGCTAAATTCGTCTTGTTCCAGCGCGCGCTGGCCGTTTATTTCTGAGCCAGCTTGGCCACTACACCAAAGCGTGCTGTTTCGCATATTATCCTTCTGCCCATAAGAGACGCTTTCTTCCTCGTGCAGCTCCCTTATGCAGCCATTTTGTTTTACATAAGGACTGCACCGCTCAACCCTCCCGCTACATGCAGCAAACACGGCCACTAAGAATTTTTAAGTGTGAAATCTGAACGAGCTGGCCTGGGTTGGGTCTTATTCATCCCTGATTAGTATGCACCTGGCACGTGAGGAATTTAGTAGTGTGAAGCCAGAAAATCATGGTGCAACGTTGAATGGACTCCATAAGTTGCAGCCTATGCGGGTATAGCCGTGGATAAGTTCAGAGCTGTCGCTTCAGCTTCGAGGCCTGTTCAGCGGGAATGATTGGATGGACTCCTCAAGTTGCAGCCTATGTGGGTACAGCCGT